>VOMN01136886.1:0-11297 GCA_014899125.1 Orchestia grillus | reverse complement strand
CGAGCTGATACTCGACGTCGAGTCTCGGGGCATGTCGTTTATGCCAGCGATTTGAGGAGCTGCCTTCTCTATCTCACAGCAATCCGGTGGTCAAGGGTCACTATTTTCATTTTCCTTTCCACTACTTCAAACACTCACACGTACACATCCACACACACACCCACACACACAAACGCAGCTAGGACAGGAAGTTGGATCAGTGTGTAATTTAACTGAGCTCTGATCGTTGTTCAATTGTGATTTTTCTGTGAATATGTTAAAAAAAAGAACCTTTATTAATTCCAACACGTTTTACCGTTGGGTTTTCAATGCCTTACAACAAATGGCGTGGTGAGGGATGTAAGGAACGTGTGGTTTAAACTTCCTTGTCCAAGGGAAGTGCTCCCTGCTTACGTGAAAATGCCTCGACGACTGCGCCGAGATTTGAACCAGGGTCCTCTCGGTTACGAGGCCATCACGCTAACAGCACGCCACGGAGCCCCCCTTTTCTAAGGGACTCTAACATTTGATGGTCGTGTTCATTCTGACTGCTACAGACAGTTGAAAAGTTAAAATTGCTGAAACTATGGAGGAACTATTACAGTGATTACTTTTTACCAACTTTCTACATGTTCTCCAACTGTATTCTCTCCAGCGAAGAAGGGAGAGATACCTTATAATCTACACATGGAAAACGATTCGTGGAATAGTCCCAGACTTTAAAAACGTGACCATAAGGCTGCGCGCAAAACAGCATATTCGTTTCGGCAAGACGTGTGTTGTGCCAACGTTCAATGCGAGGGCGGCTGGCAGCGTTCGAACTAGACATGACCATTCCTTCTCGGAGGTGAGACCCAGACTCTTCAACTTTCTACCAAAAGACATGAGAGAGTTCGATGGTTCCCTGGACGTCTTTAAGTCGAAGCTTGATAACTTTCTACAAACTAGCCCCGATAGGTCTCCTTTGCCTCACTATCATCAAGCGGCAGAGGGAAACGGCCTCATTCAACAGGTCGCGGATATGCGAAGGGACACCATGCACACAAAGCGGTACCACCTCAGTGTGGCCGGGGGGCGAATCCCAAACATCTCCAAGTATCTCCAAGTAAGTAGGTAAGTAAGTAATTATGAATTACTGAACAAGATGAAGAGGCGCTGATTAAGATGTAGGGGAACGGGCAGACCATACGGCTCTCCATCTTATGCAACATGTGAAGGTAAAACCATGAAGCCTTCTCTTACCGTCTCAAAATCCACACTGGTGAGTTAATGAAGATTCTGGAGACAGCCGGGTTACTTGGATTGGGAAGAACTATGATAAAAAGTAAATTACACTCGTTCAAGACTCAGCATTCGCTCAAGAGCCGAGACTGTTCAGACCCTCTTCAAAGAAAAGTTGTTCTTGTTTGTACTTAACGATGTTAGGTTGTCTAGTTCACCGGGTTTGATTGTTTGAGAATATTGAGTGCGCGGAAAAGATCAGAAAGTACCCATTAATCAACCTCACAACACTGTTCAATCCCTGAAGTTGGCTATCGAGGGAGAATTTCGATCACTTAGCTTGGCCATGCATTGAATCTCTGTCGCTTCTTCAGAAAGAATATAAAGCAGGTCATTGACCATAATGGCTTACATACAGGGTGGGCCACACAAAAGTTTCATTTTTTTCAAATGCCTACAACTCTGTAACTAATGGCTGTAGAAACTTCTATAAGGTCTCAGTTTTGCTGCTATTCAATGTACTTTCGACAGCTTGAATTATTTCGAATTTATAGGAATAATTCATGAACAAATGGACTATAAGTGAGAGCCGTTTTTTTCGTCATCACGCGAGGGCATTTCTAAATACACTAAATAGAACACTTATAGTTTTTTCTAGAATCGAAATACTACTGTATCATGACAACGTCATTCCTATTACTGAACGTTCTTACTTCAACTTCACTCCACGAGAGCAGAAATTGAATGCTTCACCGTCAACCATTAACATTGTAATTGAGAAAAGAAAAGCTCATATTCTTAGTCACCGCTTTCAACGATATGAAGAATGTCACAAGAGTTGTTCAACTATTGCGAAATTAATAAAATTTATAAATCATTTCAACTTGTGATTACAATTAGTTGATATCAAACTATACACTAAATTAAAATCATACAACACATGCACTACTTTTATTAATTAAAAACATAGATGGTGTCTTTAGAATTGCCTTTGCGAAATGGCAAAAAAACGACTTTCACTTATCGTTCATCTGTTCATGAACTATTGCTATAAATGCAGAATGGTTAAATTAAATAAAAAAAATTAAATGACGTTGAAAATGAGACCATATAAAAGCTTCGACGGTCATTAGTTACGGTGCTACAAATATTTGAAAAAATGAACCTTTTCATGGCCCAACATGCATAGTGTGAATTAATATAGTGTGAATTTATTATAAATTTGCAAACTAACAAATTTCACTCAGAACAATTTTGTATGATGCTTTATTCCTCCACTTAAAGTATGACTTAATTTGAAATTCTATTAGTCCCAATTGCCGTAAGTGTATAAATTGGCTGCACACAAAGACCTAAAATTTGTAATATGGATGAAGCACATGTGATATATTCACAAATCGACGGTAAGTTCCAATATTTTGGACCTAATAAGAAATATTTGATACAGGCTGATATTGGATGGCAACTGTCTTTAGAGAATGGTACTATTAAAGAACCTTTATTAATTCCAACACGTTTTACCGTTGGGTTTTCAATGCCTTACAACTACTGGCGTGGTGAGGGATGTGTGGTTTAAACTTCTTTTTCCAAGGGAAGTACTCCCTGCTTACGTGAAAATACGTTCGACTGAGCCGAGATTTGAACCAGGGTCCTCTCGGGTACGAGGCCAGTACGCTAGCAGTATTCGTTCTTGCTATAAGAAGAATTTAATAAGAGCTCCTGATTGTAAGAACACAACCGGGAGAAATTGATGAGAACAACTAAACAATTATAGATAAGAACCGCATTCTTACTTTGTGCATTGCCGAGGTACAAGCAAAAGTTATGAAGCCCCGCCAAAACGGCAAAGTGATTATTATACAGAAATTTAATTGAAGAAAGTACTAACATTATCTTGAGCCCCTTACGAAGTTAGTTTTTGGTAAGCGTTATCAAATAGAGAAAGGAAAGAGTGTAGCGTAAGATTGAAAGGATGTTAGTTCCGGTAGATGCGCAACAGCTGCGAATCTTAACATAGATCTGGCTGAAGTTCGTCCGAAAATAAGACGTCTCCCAAAACTCCATTTACCTTCCTTCTCAACGGAATTGAATTAATTCCGATGTTACGTTTTTTTCTAGTGTTATGGGAATCAATTCACACGAGTAAGTAACAACTGTTGCATAACGCATCGTGGTCGTTATTCTATTTGAAGGGCAGAATAAATGAGGATAGCTTTGATATCTAGTTTTTTAAAACGAACGGCTGGAAATCTTTTGCCTTAATTTGGCGTAAAAAGGCTCAAGTCAGCAAAAAGAAAATGTGAATTATGATGCTTGAAATTTTCGCAAACTCTTGTGTTGATGCGTCGATGGTTTCTTACGGTTTAAAAGAATGATCATGAGTGAGGAACCGGATAGGACCTGCGTTTTTCAATAGAAGATTCTATTTATACACGGTTATTTATTCCATTGTTAGACAACAGCAATCATTTAAGGAAAGTTTCTAATACCGTGAAAAAGCTCAACACTCGCACGGAGGTCACAAGGTGACTGTCGCACGACTGGGTTCACATGACTCTCAATAGCCGCGTGTGTCGCTTAGCAACCATTCCGAGTGCTGCAAACACAGCTTCTCCCATCGTTGGGTGGCGAAACCGCTTGGCAACACTGAAACAACGTCACCTTCTCTTTGTTCTGCAGCAAACACAGATACACTGATATTCTTTGTTCGGTGAAATAGCTTAATGTCTACAACATTGTTACTTTTTTCATCTATCGAGCTATAGAATAATTTACATCGCTAAGAATTCAGGTCTGATAACCAGAACATAACATCATAGATATCAAATAACTCTTAAGTACAGTTAAGGAAAATGAAAACATTAGCTCACTACAGTTTACAAACCTGTGCATGTTATTTGATTAAAGCATCACTGCCGTAAATGAACAGAGGTTTGATGTTCTGCGAGAAAACAACTAAATTTAACCCTGTGACCGTGAAAGCTAGCTTAACGTAGCTAGTGCATCAGATGAGAGCCCTTCTTAGAAATTGGAGCCTTGGACGCAACCGAATTTTGAAGTACTGCATCACAGAATCTCAAGAAGAGCTCACAATCGAGGCCGGACTCGCAGGGGACGGACGGGTGCTTACTCTTTTTGGCCTTACGCGCTCAGTACCAATTTGACTACAATTATTTGACAAATAGAACAGCATCGATCAGAATAGGAACATATATAGGCCCCCTCCGATCACATTGCACACAGGCGTTCCACGAGGCGCATGCTTATCACCCACACTTTTCAGTTTTTACACGCACGACATTCCTGAGCCACTACCCAATACTGACTACATCTGTTTTGCAGACGATATTANACTAGTACAAATTAAATGGATAGCAAGAGATTTTCAAAAGAAATCAAATCTCGTCTACACAAATTTATCCTCCACGGCAGTATAAAATACATCCGCATCTGCTCTCAACGCATCTGCGGATGTATGCGCTCCCAACTTTGCAGATGACGTCACACAAATAACCGCAAGAAAATATACACCAAAATTCGTGGCAAAACAGACACAACACGCGATACATCAGATCAATACATTCGAAAACAAATGGAAAATACTCACCAACGCAAAAAAATTCAAAATTATTCCCATCAACAGACGTAAAACTACNGGGGCTTAAATTCACAACACATGGCTTCACATCTCCGATTGCATCCAGACAGGCAATAGCTTACAACAACCTCAACAAACTTTACAGATTCAACCAACTTTCTTCGGCCACCAAACTCAAACTGTAGTTCTCCTTCGTCCATCAGTTTCTTTATACCCAGTTATACCGCTATACGCTATCTGCAACATTCATTTCAAAACTACAAAAAGTTCAAAATCAAGCACTCCGATTCATCACAAACACACATCTCAAAGATCGAATTCCATCTCATACACTACATGAACAAGTGGACATACCGGCAATTAACATATTACTTCACGAACACGCATACAAAATATGGTCCAAAATGTTTATAAGAGATCTACAGCAGTACAGCAATCTTACATTTCCTCTCGAATATATTAACAAACAGCATCCCCACTTCAAAAGTTCCAAACTGGACGCACTCGCCCCAGCTCCAATACCAAAATATAATTAAGACACATCTATATACTTTGATAGCCCATAGATAGACGGAACATAAATAGCAGCAAAAACAATGAAACCCATCCTGATACGCATGGTCCTAAAAGTTAAAACACTACCTCTACACCACCCAAAAATGCTTAATAAAAAACAATCTAAATTCAATCTTCACAATGGCCTCCGGTGAAGAATATGTGTGATGTAAGAGCGGATGTTGGCAATGGTTGTACATATGAATCTTTCATCTGCCAGTCTACCTTCGTAGTTGTATATATGCATAGGAACCACTATCAAGTAATACTCCAAGTGTACATTTTGAATAATTCGGTATCTATGTATATATTTAATAAAAATAAATTTTAAAAATAAATGATCAATAAGAAATGTATATATATACATAAATACATGTATATATGGGTACAGCGAGATAGGCCTGCAACAATTATATATATGAATTTTTACACCATCAGTGTACTTATATAGCTGCAAATATGTATAGGTATTACTAGTGAGAAGTATACTTCAGTGTGTACCTTTTATACAATTCAGTACCCACGTATACATGCATTTGTTCAAAAATCTAATAAATAAATGCATGGATATATGAGTACACAGAGACAGTTTGGGAACATTGTATATATGAATCTTTATGTCAGTCTACCATCATAGCTGTATATAGGTATAGGAATTACTAGTAAGATATACTCTAGTGTGTACTTTGTGTGCATGTATATGTGTACATAAAATGAAGAGGTATATATATGTGTATAAAATAATCAAATTAAAGAAAAATAATATATATATATGTGTATGTGTGTATGTATATGTATGTACAATAAGTAGTAAAAACTGCCAATTATTTTGTAAATATGTAACTAACTAGCAAACAGTTCCACATATATATGTAAGTGCTTATCTTCGGTTGACGTCGATATGAAACAAAATATCAAGAAAATAAAAATAGAATTATATATATATATGTGTGTGTGTGTGTATATATTTGCATGTCCGTAAATCTGTGTATATTATATATATGCACTGCACATGTAAGTGTGCAAGGTGATGGTATTTATAAACAAAATTTAAAAAAAAATCAATGCATTTATATATTTTAGTTGTAAATATCCGCAATATCTTATTATACCCAAATGACAATTGTACATACATGAATATATGTGTAAATACAAAGCCCTGATGGGTACCTTTCCATATAGTACCACATGCTCAAAACCTGTAAATAGCCACACAAAGTCACCAAATTATGCATTTTTTGCCTTTTTCCTCCAGTCGTCTTCTATCCTTTTCACTTCCGTGTTTTTCATCATCTGTACAATCCGTATCAAGCTCTACTTTCGCCCTTCCCTCACGGCATCGAACAACAACACAACAATCCTCCCACAACCACAATACTCCACTTTTTTCTGCTAACATTTCCGACAACAACACTCTCTCCCACCCCGCTCTCTCCACCCCCTCATCAATCCTCCTTAATCTCCTATTTTCCTCCCACAACGATACCCTCTGTATATTCCACGTAACTATTGTGAACCCCTCCTTTCACCCCACTTGCTCCGTTTTCCCTTCCCCTACCCTCGTTCTCTTCCTCCTTTCCCTTCTTCTCTCACTCCTCTAGAACTAGGTCCCTGGTTAGGGTGCACCCCACCAAACTCAGTGCGGCCCCTACCGTCCCCTGGCTCAGGCCCGGCACAAGGACAGGCGCCGAACAGGGGTCCCGGAGGGTGCCGTCGCCTCGATGAGATTTTGCGAGGGTCACGGGTGTGTTGTCTCCAGAAGTCACTTACGATCTGAGCCAAGAGATAATCACCACGAGCTTGGCCCCAGCCGACAACATGTGGCGAGCGGATGAAGGCCAAAGCCTCTACTCGTCTGCAACAACCAACGGAGATGGCTTCGGTTTTTGGCCTATGGCGTGATGGCGGTCAATGGTTTTATACAAACCTACGATGCCGCTTCTCCGTTTATCATTACATGGAGGGTTAATATACGCCTACAGAGTATGACTGCCGATGACGCGTTGCCGGCCGCTGTTGCGATGCCGCAACCGCATTTCTACCCGGGTGTTAAAGTGGTGATGCCAGGGACTTTTCTCTCAAACTTGCCGGACGACGATGTCGTGGTATACCCCACCATCACCCAGGTGGCTTTTGGCGCTGCTGAGTGGGCTGCACTTCGGGCGTCTCAGGTGAAAAGCCTTTTGAATGTTGGTATACCACTGACACGTCAAAACACAGATAAGCTGGTGAACGAGGCTAAAGATGCCTTGTCCGCGATGTTCGGTGATATCAGTGGTACTGCCAGTGCGTGCGGTGAAGAGGGTGAACCTCCCTCGAAGAAAAGAAAGGTTCAGGCCTCTGCTACGGACCCCACCTCAACTGAGTCTGGTGGTAAACATGTGACAAACGTGCATCTGCCCGATTAATCCGCCCACGCGGAAAACTGAGGTGGGCCGAGCTGCGTGAGGACCCAAGCTTGGCCCTCGTGTTGTAAAAATCCGTTTTATAGAAACGGTCTTACGCTCTTCTACTTCAGGGATTCAATTACATAGTTGACTTAGTCCCAACTGGTCCTCAGATGCCTGTTTAGTACTCCTATCCTCAACTCGTACCTCTGCATATCCTTAGGGATGTTATACAGGCATACAATTGCCGCTGAATACCTTCAACATTGTGTAAACAGTGGTCGGAAGTAAATATTCCTGATTATGCCATTGCTGGTTTGCCTACGGCTACGCAGTTGTAGAATGAGAGGTTGGAAGTACCAACCAAGTTCCCAGAACAGGAAACTATTCTGAGTAGCTGTGATGGACAGTCTCAAAATAAAAAGCAGCCTACATGTGTGATTCGTTTCCCCCTCGCGCAATACAATTGTGAACACAAGAATAATGTTCACGTTAGTCTAACTAAGACTGAACAACCACCGAGCTTGAAGTGCTTGAAGCAGTTAGATACTCTATTCCCGTTCTCCGATGATGCGGACAAGAGACATACTGACCTGGATTTTCCCAAGCTGGTGAGTTCAGCCAATGCGAAGGGGCACTATAATGAGATTAATCTCGTGCTGCAAGTCACCCCTGTAGGCAGAACCAACGTAAACACTACAGCCCTGCTGTTTGCTGATCTGTGTGGCAGGAAATCCCGCATAATGTTCACTCATGTTGAAGGATCGTAGTTGTTGTGACGTCACGGCAAGTATCTCAGCTTGGTTCAAATGTGTTACCACGGCCCTGAGGCGTTATGGCAAATGGGTTGATGGCTGGGACTTGCCTCCTAAATATGCGTCCATCATTTGCCTACTGGGAGTCACCCACTGGACGGCATATTCACACTACTGACTGGGTTGAGAAGATTGGAAAACGTACAGATGTTTTCGTTGTCACCAACTCTTGGACTCTCGAGCGCCATTGAGTTTGAAGTGGAGGAATATTTAGCTGAAACGCTGCTTCCTGCCATAGCCAATTTGAGAATAGTTTCTATTATCTCTGTGAAAAACGACAGTCCTGGGTGAGCTCCAGTAGTTCTGGTGGCGCTAAGTTGTACACTGAAAATGAAGTGGAGTATGTACATGAAGAAGCGTACATTTTTTGACTCCTTAACCACGACAGTCATGGCTGCATGTTTGGAGCAGGCTCCTGAGATAAGAGCTGTCGGAATTAAGAGGTTTGAGATGGGCAAGGGAAGAGCTATATATGGTAGCCACCCTATGGATTATACCATCATGTCTTGCATTCTTGCGCCAATTGAAAGGCGTTTCAACCACATTGCTGGCGTCGAGGCGGGACTTGCTGGATTAGGTGAGTTAGCCTCCAACAAACGTCGTTGTGCTGCCGTTGAACCCGGCGTGGTGCAGAGGACTATGTTTGATTATGCAGACTTTAACTCCTAACACACTGTGGAAGCTTCTGAAGCAGTGTTCCGTGCCGTTGCTAAAAGCCTATAAGATAATAGGCGGTAAGGTCATAGAAGTGTTGCGCGCTTGTGAATGGTGTGCTCGAGCTTGCATGAATCAGTGGTGTCGATTCCCATAAGATAAGGACACCCAGGTATTCCAAGGCATATTCTTGGGCATAAGAGGCACAACTTCATTCACAAATTTCTTAATTTAGGCTGCTCTCAAGTGACCAGATATTTGATACGACGGGAACTGAAAATCGTTCCCCTAAATGAGTACGTCCTACACCAGGGCGATGACGTTTGGATATCGAATTTGAGTCCACTATGGACTACCGCATTATATAGGTTAATCCTGAAGATGGGTTAGTGATGCAGAGCAGTAAGCACATATTTGATGCAAATGAATGTTGGCGATTTTCTACGTGTTCGATACGTAGATGATGACGCTCTTGGGTATTTGATGCGTGCTGTTAGTGCGTTCATAATGCGACCTGTGCAAAGTGAAGAGGTCTCGAACCCACTCGAGCACGCCCCGGCGCTAAATTTCAAGTCAACATTCTGCATAGGCGAGGGGCCGATGATGTAGGCCTGCACGTGATTTAGCGTTCTGTCGTCTTACCTGCTCTCAGGCTTATTACGCGTGAGGGCACTTGCAAAATCCCTACCAATCAAACTTATAAATCACGATATGACGGGGGCCTTGACTTTGGTCCACCAGACACTGCTGCGAAGCGGGCTCCCAGCTCCCTTCAGAGCTCCGGTTTTGTAGCCTGATTTATTTGAGTTGTACTCCCTTATTCCCAGCAATACGGCTAAGGATTGAGTTCGTGTTGTCAGTAGACAATACAAAAGTAATATCAACGCCGACACATGGGAGGCGATGGTGCACATCAGTTTCCGCCCCATTGACTAAGTCCGTGTCATGCCCCACTTACAGAAAGCTTTAAAGAATTGGTTGGGTAAGGTAAAGTGAAACTCTTCCCTGTTGTAATGGATGTTGAAGAATATCAGCGGGATGTAGTGGGCTCGGGTTTCATGCGAGATGTCCATGACGTCTTAGAAATGTTGTCCGACTTATCACTAGATGTCTAGAATTTACCCAGGAACGTTGGGTACGTACAAACCATACGCCGGGCCATCGATTTATGCTCGTTTAAAGACATCGCCACAGCGCGAGCTGCGCTGTCGTTGCCAATAATAGATACTGTAACGGCGTGTCTTGACCTAGTGCCAGCAGGAGAAGTCGGCAGCGCAAAATTAGTGTGGAATGTACTTTGTAACCGACTTGGACGTCCTGTGGTAGCGTCTACCGTAAATGGATCTACTTCCTCCACCAATTACCCAGAGACTACGTTTCACCCTGTGGCTATATCGTGGATTGTGGCCACTGCCGTCGACTTTGCCATTATTGATGCGCGTTATCATCATATGAGCAAGGTATCCGATTGGACAATAATCCGCGACAAGTGGGTGGGCTCTGCAGTAAGAGACGAACAGCTGAACTCTTTGTCTCAGTATTAAAAACGAACACCCGCCCGATATTTTCGGTACCTTTGCAGTGTAGCAGCAGCTATTTCTATTGTTTTTAGTTGAAAGTTTTAGAAATGAATATAAATGTTTGAGAGTTTGTGTGGTTCTTAAAACTGGATATTGTAGTTTAGGGGCCTATGGTAGTGGGAGAGTATTTCCGAGACTCCCGACAAGGTCTTCTGTGGGACCTTGAATCGATTTCGAAGTCGTTCGGGTAACCGATACCCGGCACCGTCTAAGCCCCCAGAGCCCCCGGGCGGGGGTGGCTGCAGCTAACCACGGCGTAAGAGCACAGATCAGATACATAGAAGATTCAACAGCCAGTTAATTGTCTTCCGTTGCCCTGGAAAACCAAGACGTCATTAAAAATGGCCAATGAATGAACGGCAAAATGGCATAATTGATGCTTTTCCCCCCTTAGCACGTTATGACTGGTTAGCAAATAGTTTTTAAAATGCTCAGTTCAGCGTTGGCCGTCGAAGAATAAGTGGGTGCGGTATCTTTGTGCTCCGACCAGTCACTGTAAGAGAGGGGC
>VOMN01136880.1:0-27795 GCA_014899125.1 Orchestia grillus | reverse complement strand
AAGATTGATGGAGTGGAGTGAGTGGGAAGAGTGGGAGGACAGAGTGGTGGGGTGGAGTGGGGTAATGGAAGCTACGGACTTATAGAACTCATAAAGTGATCGGTTGTTCTCGCAATTCCATTGCTGTGTTGCAGGAGAGATGTTGATAGGGAAATATAGGACTTCCGGTCTACTCGTGTTGATCAGCTGCGGAACATGGTTGCCATCGAGCTTCGCAATGCGTATAGACAAGGAATACGCGTATGTCTTTATTGAGTAAATTGCTTCGACCTCTACCAGAGCAATATGAATAATTTGAAAGTTGCATTTAGCAAGCAAAGTTTTCTGATTTTTACCGATTGCTGAGTGGACACGTAAGGTGTTCGAGGATTGGAAGACGGAGTGCACTTTCTTTGATTATTAAATAGTAAATTACTGCTTGAAAGTAACTGAATTCGTAAACAATAACCCTTCGATATCTTTGTATTTGTTTTGCGTTTTGTTTTTATCTCAGTTACTTTTTAAATAATAGTGAATAAGTGTCAGAAATATTAGGCAAAATCCCACATCTTTTGAACAGGAACCATGGGCCACGAAGGCAGCAGCAGAATTAAAGCAGAGAAAATATCGAAGAGGACAAAACCGGCGAGCCAAGACTGAGGTTGTTGACAAGCTGGGAAAATATTCAGTTTTATCGCGTGATGTGAAATTCTATGTGGTAACTAATTTATGCGGTGTTTTGATTTTCCTAACATTTACGAAAAGGACAAAAGAGCAGTCTGGGAGCATGCGGAAATTGAGTTTCGAAAGGAATGAAGCGTCAAATGACAGTTAAGCGGATATCCTGGAGTGATTAATGTATATGTATATACACATATAATTCCCACAAATAACGATCACTGGTACGGTAATGAGGAACTGTACATCAGCTTATCATTCCATCAGACGAGCAAAATGAGTTTTTACCATATAAAGCCTCCGTAACCCCGTCGTCCTGCTCCACAAGGATGCTGAGAGCTTATCGTAAAGAGCGAAATACAGCCAGGTCGCACACGTACTTTTGCCTGCAGCTGGCTATCATGCAAAGTTCAAGGCAGCCTTGACGTAAAAATTATTTAGTCGTTGAAGGTCATTGAGAAAATAACTTTTTCAAAAGTGGAGTGACTTGCTAGGATGCTTTCTGTAAAACCCACGTCATATAATGTGTGTGGTGTATTTGAAATTCATGAAATTGAATCTTTTGTGAGAAAATGCTAAGAAAGTAGTAAAAAATAATTGCGAAGTGTTCTTAAAAATGTCAATTATTGATACATCGATATAGAATTCACGCTTCAAGAGTAACTGAGCAAGTTTTGAGGCAGCTAAAAAATTGAGATAGAGAATCTAAGTTTTTTTCCACGTGGTGTGTCAATTACGAAAATTCTTTGCTGTTACTTTATATGTTGGAAATCCTTGACATTTTGCATCATTGAATAATTTTCTACTTTTTTCTACTACTGATGACTAGCATTTGCAGTTCTTCCATCATTAGTGGAAACCGTTTCGGTTATCATTACAGACAAAATATCCCAGATATTTGTACCAATAATCAATATTCTTCACATTTTCTGAGCGTATCCAAATATTTTTGAATATAGTTTTTCAATAATTTGAAGAATATCATCGCATTTCCTTTCAATGATAGAAATCTATCGCACTTCCAGTCGTCATCGGCACACACGAGATCGATCAACAACGAGTTTTTCATAATCGGAGCTCGTTCTCTCAGCATTGTTCTGACCGGCCCTGAACCCCTAATTGGTAGCCTTTTAATTGGTACTTGTAGAGCCCGGCAAAGTTCTTCTGATGCTCCAGTCGTCAAAGGATTATTTGTGCTCATTGGCTGCACATGTTCAAATTAATTAAATAGAGTTGATGCTAGAAATAGACTACTTTCAAATTCTTTTTTGGCTGTGTGTGGCATTATAAATCCCGAATAATTTGTCTCATTAAGTTCAATATTGGAGTAGAGAAATTTATTGGAAGGGAAAATGAAAAATGAAGGTCTTCATCCAAGCAATGAGTTATTTTATTTATCATTGATATATAAATCCATAAAATACAGACGTTGCCAGTACACATATTTAAGGTGGTCGTCATCGCTCGACGTCTGAGGAGGTAAAGTTAGAACTCGCAATACTTGAGAGGCTTCATTCTTGGTTCCAAATCACAATTCACGAAAACAATTCCAGCGCCCCTACGACTGAAGGTAAAACAACTCTGTTTCAAAACGTCATGTTTATATTGCTTACAGACGTGTGTTTAATAACCCGGTGCTTGCAAGAGATCTTAAGGAGGTTGACAAAGGTGTTTAGTGTTTGATCACTGATGGAGCCCGAAATCGTCTCCGCGGGCGACTTTTTACCATTCTTTTGCATAATATTTGGACGTCAAATCGAAGGCGGTAGAACTGAGAATTTTCTGATGCTGCGCTTTATATATTCGTGGTTACTTTCTTCACTTGGTCGAGGACGGGAGAGAAGTGTGGTGCATTGTGAACCACGTACTTTTATGTCAAGCACTCATGGAAAATATCACGAATATTCGATATATTTAACATACGTCATTAATTTCAGCTATTTTCTTAGGCACTGATGAGCAAGTTTGATGTATTGTTTTCCAAAATTTATTCACCCAAGTAAACGATAATAATTCACATATTTTTTGCAATAATTCGACAAATCAACTGGTTTTTGAAAGGAAAATTAGTAAATTTACACATTGGTCCCAATTAAGACTGTCCGACACGGTGGATGACTTTGAATCATTACAACATGTATGGTATTCGATATTCGAGTGCCTAGTGCTGAGTTTGTCATTAAATTTATGATAAAACCCTTGCAAATTTTGAATTAATCGAGTTTTTTGTATGCCTTTTCGTGGACGATTATAATGAGGAAAAACTTGTTTAGTGTAAAATTACCTTGTGTCTCTAGTTTGCAGTGGGAAATGCTAATAAAAGGTAAGATATTTTTTCTTTATGATATAATTTTATTTCAGGGAAATTTTATATTTTATTTCTCGAGACATACAAAAGAGAGTTGCAACGTCCATAAATTCCTGAAACATTATGAGCGTATTCTTAAAAGCTCTTCAGTTTATGCAGCCTCTGAGGAGAACCCTTTGTATTTTTCCACATTTCCGTCCCAGCTTATTCGTAAAGTCTCAGTAATGTGAATCATTTCAAACATGAAGATATCGTTTAAAGATGGATTGGGATGCAAATATTCTAAAACTCACTTTTTAATTCCTGATATTTTACGAACGCTTAAAACTAACGGACAGCCCATGATGGCGTGAACAAGATTACTGTATGTAAGACACAAAATAAATCAATTCTTGTACAACAAATTACCCTGTTTATGCCCAAGCCCGTTATAATACATAATATCAGCATTACCATCTCTCCACACGAATGTTCTCAAGTTCATTTCGGACATTTTCGTGAGTCCATTTTTCTACGTCAGGACTCTCGATTCTCGGCGTGAATTGATTTACTGACGTGGAGTTCATCCGCCAGAAAAGTCGAGAATGACCGCAAAAATTCAAGATGGACGAGGTCGAAATATTTTGAGTCGTTCGGCTTGATGAGAGCGAAGCTCTTCTAAAATTATCTCATTTTTAAGAGCCCTGCCATTCATGCACTCTGGTTGGATCAACGTGCCTTTCAACTCTTGCAAAAGAGATTAATGGAAATCTGAGTCGTCTTATTGGTCGAGTTAACGCTGACCAGACCTTTTGAAAATCAAAAGAGCTTCCAGCAATGAGATATCTCAGTGACTGATACATTTGTTTACGCAGCGATTAGTAATTAGAGCGAGGGCTTTTGATTACTTCTGTTGTATTACGGCTTTCGTTTAAGCTATAAATGCAACGAGGTGAGACCGTTCTACGTACAGAATTCCAGCTGTCTCATTGCAGTCATTCGAATTAAATTACGCAATTTAATACTATTATTAAAACATTATTATAATTTCGTTACACAATTGAACATTATTATTGTTAAATTGCGCATTTTAATACTCTTATTAGAAGATAATTATAATTGACTGACATAATTTTACATTATTTTTATATTATTATAACTAAATTACTGGGCAACGAAACTTTTTTCCATTCTTCGTAATTAAGTGTTATTACCTGCCATCTTTTATTACAAAACCCTTGAAAACTTTCAATTTTACATTGAAATTTTGATCCTGCATTATTTTCCTATATTTTTACTGATACCACATAGAAAAATGCAAAGTTGAAAATTCATCGAGGTGATCACAAAATTCACCGAGGTTATCACAAAATTTATAGGGGTAATCACAAAATTCACCGAGGTGATCACAAAAACTAAGCTGTAGCACATAGTTTTATTGAAGAAATAGGTTTTTATACATATCTCTCATTAGCGCACCTGTACAACTGACTACAGATCTGGAGCTCCAAGTGCTATAAGCTAAATTATCTACAACTTTTTCCATTTTGTACGAAAGTATTATTGTACCCTCAAACAGTTAAACAAGGTTTCAAAATGCTTTTCTAGAAAGTAAAGGAAGCCTAACAATGGTGAATAATTTTTTCACTTCACGAAAAGAAACTCATACATTCAAGTATCATTCTCTGTCACCGTCCCCTTCATTGAGGGGAAGGGCTACCTTAGGATGCGGTGATGACCAAGCGGGTTGGCAGAGTTGGAATCGAAGCTTAATGTTGTTAAAATAAGTTAATTGGGAGGCGGGCATAAGGGCATGGACACCGGAAAAAAGTTGGGCTGAGATGGCCGACTGAACAGTAGAGTGCCGTAGAGATTAAGCGGCTAAGAGAAGGAGATTCTTCTGTGTGGGAATAAATAAAATAACGTCTTTAAAACCAGTGCTTTTCGTTACCTGAACGGCGGCAGCGGACTGTTCCAGACACAACACGGCACATTTACTAATGCAGGACGGTGACGCCGCTGAGTTGTGGAAATTTCTTTTCTATAAGCTCATTATGAGGAAAGAAATTGCTAAGAATATTATTTTCATCGAGTCAAATTAATATTAGCACCGCCCTTCAAGGTATTCGTAAAGACACACGAAACACTGGCTCGACATGAGCGGGGGCCGATTGTTGTTAATATACCGAGAACCACCGCCATGGAAGCTGTGGAAGATCACAAGTACAATAATTTCACTATGACACTCGTTTTATATTACACAATAATGAACATATTTCTCGCACCCGGAAGCATGATCATTCTGTTTTTGCTAGACTCACCTTTCCAGGATCGTACGCGCGGAACACGGTTTTTTCATGCGGCAGAGAGGGTGGCATTTTGCAGGGACCCTGTGCGTAATTGATGTTCATTACACTGAAATTAATGAGCCCACGCGCTGCACTCGTCATGACGAGCGTGTGGCAACAGTGATCGTTATTTCGCTTGATTATGATGCGCCGGTGTGCTGCCTGCAGCTCTGGCAACTTGTCACGTGCAAACACTGGCAGACTGAGGCTCAGTGTTGGAGGCAGAGGCTCAATCGCAAGGATAAACACTGAATGTTAGGCACAGAAGCTTTTGTTTTGAGATTATGCTTGGATTTTAAAGATAATTGTGTAGGGGATAATTATCAGAAGTAAGAAATATGAGTAGAAGAATGAAGCTGAATGGTAAGGGCAGGTTATGACCTAAGGGGTTGACTAAAGCGGTGTAGAGAGCAGCTGGCGAGTATAAGACCTGCCGTTAAATAATGAAATGAAGCTCTGTATGATGGAAGCTGATAATCTCAGTTAAATGATTGCTAATTACTCACTGTCTAATGGTGTTAATAAAGAGACAGACACTGAAAGCTGTAAGCGGAGGCTGTCAAAATCAGAGAACGACTGTCAGATTGAACAAGTGACTTGCAAAGACAGGAATTGACTGTAAGAGAGATACTAGATCACACGTGACCGGTCGGGTCACATAAAATTCATCAAAATCAGACCGTATCCAGAAATATATCCGATGCAGTAAAGTCGGTATCTACAATCCAAGAATAAACGGAGAGTATAAATTTGGAATATCTCAGAGCCGACAGACAAACGTGTGTGCAGTTTCAAGCAAGCAAGCAAACAAGCAAGACGACCAGAGTTTTAGTATTACACTAGATTGACTGTTAGAGTCAGATATGGATTATTAGAGACAGATATTGACTGTTAGGGTCAGAAATGGATTATTAGAGACAGATATTGACTGTTAATGACAGAGATGTTTGTTAGAGACAAAGATTAACTTTTAAAGAAATATATGAACTGTTGGAGACTGATGAATTGTTAGGGACACATATTGACTGTTGAAGACAGGTATTTACTTTTAGAGATTGGTACTGACTGTTAGAGGCAGAGAGGGATTGTTAGAAACAGAGATTGACTGTTTTAGGCAGTTCTTGACTGCCAAAGACAGAGATTGACTGATAGCGACAGAGATTGACATTTAGGGACGGAGATTGACTGTTGTCAATAAAAGAGACTGTAAGGGCAACTGACAATCAAAATCGATGGTCCACAGTTCTATAATCGCCAAAAGACAAGGGAATGCAGAAATTTTCATTTGGAAGAAATTCAAGAAGCTTGGTCACACATGCACGATAGAAAGGTACAAAACAGGTGAAAAAAACAGGTAAGACGATCATAAATATGCCCCGTTTAGTTCTTCAAAATTCCCTCGCCTTCAGTAATCGCCAGTAGTCTTCTATGCCTGAACCTAATATGGAATTGTGCAAATGCCAAGGTAAAAATTTACTGATCGAGGAATTGAATTTTTTTCGAAATGTATTCTTCTTTTTTTTTGAAGATAATTAATGGCAATGCAGTTACGACCCTGTGTTACAGTAACTTGAAGGCGTCTACAGCACGATCACGACATACACGTGAACTTTAAAACGAAAATTTTGCCATGGACGGAAAGGCGAAACTCGCTTGACAATTTTCGTTTGCTTCAACGTCGTACTGCGTTTCTGCCAAGCTTTTAAGTCATTAAAAGGCCCGGAATCTGTGCTTGAAATTCGATCCCATCAGGAGTAAAAGGTGACGGCAATGAAGTGATGCAATATTATCGACTACAAAAATTGCTTGTTGACCTTATTAAGTGCATCCTAGGCTTCAGAAAACCGATGCACCTGCCTAAAGCAACTGAGCTCTAGCAACTACGCGATAGTAGCCATCAAAGGCTGTAATTTAACCCGAAAGAGCATTCGTTCTTGATGCTGCAGCCAAGATAATATTTCAAGGAGCGGTGCGACCGATAGAAATACTGTAAATAGCCATGATGATGCTCACTGTGACTACAATAATGACGCGAATCATTACGACCGCGGGCTTTGAAGCGGCGTAATCGAGGTTTGCTTTGCCTTTTCTAAGTCCAGCTGTGCCGGCGTCACTCACTTCATCTTGGCCAACGCGCCGCTGCACTGCGTTAGTTAAATGCTTTGTGGTGATGACGAGACATCCTCTAATCCTGGACGAAATTTCGGGCGTGAATCGCGGATGCCAAAGCTATCTGTAGATGAGGTGAGTTGCATCTTACCAAGCGTGGCAGAGGTAAAATTTGCCAGAGCCTTGGACTTTGCAGAACACAGCTCCATTCTATGGCACGGCCGACTCGCAGCGGTCGAAACCCAAGAATAAGTTGCTTGGTTCGTTCCCGCTTTCCCATTCTGTTGTAAAATTATTGGCAAAGGGCACAGTTGTACTGAAAGGACAATTACGTTGCGAAAGAACGTAAAAGCATGGAAGCGGCTTGCAGAAAAGTTAAAATGAAATTTTGCTTGATGGTTGTGTAGTTATTCGTTAAACACAATGGTGTTTTTAGCATTAAATTTTTTATTGATACATATATTCGCTTCCTAATTTATGATGATCAATGTCTACAATTAATATAAACGTATGTTTTCTAACATACCAAAATTCACACAAGAATATCACGCAAATTTAATAATATTTCGGCGATAAGGAAGCATGGCGAGGAAGGGTTCTGCTAAGATACTTCTAAAAAAACATTAGATGGTGAAAAATTCGAGATAGACCTTGGCTGAGATAATTTAGAAATCTATAGACACATCAACATGTTCTTCGAACTGTGGTCGGCTATTCTTCGACAAAATGAGAATTGATTGCGACTCCTTTGTAAACTGGTGATTGCATAAAACGCTCGCTGCTTTATTCATTATCCTTTTCTCAAGAAATGGCCTTTGATGCTTTTGTGGGCGCACTCTAACATGGCGCCCGACCAGAATAGCCCATCGTTTTTCTTGCGCATGCTCCGGAGGTCCGACAATGGACGTCGGAGCGCCAGTGCATTTTACTGCAGACTTTTTGCTAATCATGAAAAAGAACCGCCATGAGTTTGAGGGATGATGGCTTTCCTCACAAAAGTCTCAAAAGCAATGAAATGCCTAAGTGATGAGAGAAAGATCATTTTCTGGATCCTTCTGACACGCTTTTCCGAGCGCTCTTAACTTGTGAATGAGGTGAGAATGGAGGATCCTTATTTTTGAAGGGCTTTAATAGCTAGACTCTCACTGATGTGACATCGAAAAGTTCTGTAAAACAGACTCCTTCTAACAGACCTCAGTTTCTTTACACTCAAGCCGAATGAACGACGTCAAAGACTTTAAAAAGTTGAGGTTTCCCAGGTAAGTCATCACTGTTAGGGATGTCCACCAACACGGCATGGCTCTCACTAATGACGGGATAAATGATTAGGGTCGAGTGATGGGAAAAAAATTTTATGCGTATCTCAGGATTCAAGTATTGGCCGTATTCGCCCTTGCATAATTGTGTTCCTTAAGCCATTGTGTTAAAAATTAGTGCATGGGATTAACAATGGAAATCGACCGATCGGTCATATTCTTAGCTTGCATGAACCTGCAAGTCTAACAAGCTCCATATCGTTTACACTTGAAAATTTAGATATTTCACAAATATATCATCAGTGCGAGATATGAGCCTAGTCTAAGTTAACTCAAAAATAGAAGTTATTTACGAATGGGTAGCTGTCAAAGTTAAAATCAGCCAAATTTAAGTCAAAAGAACCCCAACGAGTCTAACCGCTGCGGAGACTGCTCATCCCGTGTGCATGTCCGGACAGTCTCTTCTGCTGTACTTAGATATCAAATGCAAACAGATATCAAGCTTGAAAAATATTAAATTAGCATCCAAACCAGCTCGTGTCAGTAGCTGTGTACTCAGCCTGAAAAATTCCAGTCAATAATGCTTCGTTTTGAGAGGGAGGTGTCCACTGAAGTGCATGCCGGTCTGAAATTAGTATACCTCTAATCAGTCACCTCTGTAGCTTGGTGATGGCCTGACGCCGTCGTCAGCGAAGTTTGCAGCTCTCATTCCCAGTCAATGAATAATATCAAGAGATTTACGTTAATTTTCTCAATATTTGAGACGTTTTAGCTGAAAAAGTCGCAGAAAAGGTCTTTTTCATGCTTCTTAGACCAGAATGTTAATCATGGGCGAGGAAGGATTAAAAGAGAAGACATTTCACTTAGAGAGCTACCTTTCTGAGGGCAGAGGGCTACCTTTCAGAGGGTAGAGGGCTACCTTCCTGAGGGCAGAGGGCTACTTTTCAGAGGGCAGAGGGCTACCTTTCATCAAGGTACGAGTGGTATCGGAGCACTGCACCCTACATGGCAGAACAGATGAAGTCATCTGCTTGAGGTCGGAAGTGACTTCGACTCATGAAAGTGTGTCATCTAGTTTACACAGAATCGCATTTCGCTGTAAATCTGGGCATATTTTTGCCTCCAATTCAATGAGTCAGGTTCCATTCCACTGAATGAACAGGCACCGTATATTCCAGATATGCTTTGCATTATGTGTGACTATGGCTAATAAGGCAGTGCATAATTTCTTGTTGAGCAGCACTGCGGTCACTGAAAATTGCGGCAGAATACAAAAGAGAACTTAACGTAGAGTCTCATCAAACGCAGCGTGGCCGAGTGAAAGAAGAAGCAAATCAGATCAATGACTTTGTCTTTTGTTTCTACCAACATGTTATCAGCGGGGCAGCAGCAGGTCTTCTGCAGGTACTGGTTTAAAGTGTCGTGTACAGGTCCTGTTATCGCTTCATGCGGTGCAGGATCAGGGTCTTACTGGACTCTGAGTGGATCGCACAAACCGCTAATGTTTGGTTGTATTCTTGAGTGTGTCGAGGAGCTAAAGCAAACTTCGTGGGATAAAAATGTTTCGAAAAAATTTCCATTCCATGTCTTGGCTTAGATACTGTACATCTGTGTTTGATCATTTAAATTTCAGTTCTAAAATAATTTATTTTGTGTTGATGAATCATACTGGCGTTGTATTGAAAATTATAAGGTGCACATGTTGTACAGTACACTGATTCAGTAAAATTCAATAGAAGTTTCATCCCACTACTGAATAGTCTTCAAATTACAAATGATAAATATTGCAATACTTATTAGTGCTAACTGGAAAATTTCAAACATACCGCTCGAACATACTACTCGTATTCAAAATTTTTTCAGGACTTCTAAAATTTCCACCTTATTTGAAAAAAATTGCTCAAGCATTTTTGCTTGATCATTGAAATCTTGCGAGCATGATTATTAAACCAATTAAATCCCTTTTATGAGATTCCTATATGAATAAAATCTTTCAAATACACTTGGACGTGAATGAAATTTCACTGATATGTGTACCCAATCATTGAAATCTCTCAACGATAAAGATCAATGATCAGATCAACATTTGGTCTGAGTTTGACGACGTAGTAACCAAATAGTTTGTTTTTATCCTTTTGATTTTAATTTGCAGCATTAGGAGTGCAATTCTCTTCGACATGTTCGAGTGCTCGATTTGCTCTTGGAGTCGTGAAGCCTGATTGAACAAACCTGGGATTACATTCAAATTTTGACAAAGCTCCCCGAGCGTTTTTTCTTGAAAACCAAAAATGACGATAATATTGATGTTCATGCGAGTAGTTATAGTAACTTTTCACTGCCACGTTTCTCATTCAGTGTAGCTAGTAGGATTACTTCCACATATGCTACGCTTTTATCTCAACAAAAATGCACCCGGCTAACATGAAATATCGTCCTCCAATTTTGTTTGTCGTGCGTTCACAGTATCATTGATATTCCTAAGAACGAAACTATGCAAAACATGAAAAAATGACAGTCAACTAGACGATTATTCGTTGTATCCAGTAGTGCTCTGTTCGGACCGAGGTGGTTCCTATCGCTCCAAAAATTTTCATTCTTAGCAGATCAATAATTTTCTTTATAGACGTGCGGTGCATGAGATATGCCTGACATAGTAGCGAGAGAGAGCAAACATCACGGTGACCAACGCAGGTACACGGAAGCAATAGAGAACAATAAGATTTCTGTGCACATAGAGATACCGTGAAATCTATGAAAAACTACGGCTTAAGTCTATAACCGCTCCAAATTTCAGCTTTCATATAAAATTGAGCTCCCACCTCAGTGAAGGTCATTGTCTAAACACTTTTTGATTCGCTCTGGGTGCCAGTTACCTCGTAGAAATAAACTGCCACTAGAATAGTTTACTTCATTAGAAATGAAATTTCTTCTAGAAGAGTCCTCTCGTTGAGAACGCAAATTTCTTTCAAGACAGACATCTTCTAGAGAAATGTAAACTCTTTCAGAGGAGTTCACTCTCCTAGCAATGAAGCATTTTATACGCCTTTCACGCCGGGAGAGATAGAATGTTCGTGATTTAGTGTCAGGAGTAATTTGTATCCTTCAGTGAAGTTCAAATACTTCAACCTATTTCTAAACGCATCCTTTTCCATTGTAATTATATTTCATGCTGCTGAACCAAACATCTGTCTCATCCTAAAAGAATTCACTGAACGATAGGACAGGCGATACTCGAGCTAAAATTCCTTAGTTATTGTCTAGTCGCTAGTAGCTGAACGTGCTTACTCGATATGACAATACATTGATTCTCTACTTTTAATTATGAAGTAGATATTTAAGCCTCTGATCAATGTTAACATTCGATGGTCGGGTGTGTTTCTCCCGCTCCAGAGAGTATCCCCGGCATTCAGACAGAGCACAGACCGAGACGTGTAAGGTTCTCGAGGCGGAGGTCCTGACTGGCCTCTCCGCCAGCGCTCCGAACTATCTTATTAATTTTCCTCTGACGTCTCATTGAAATTGTCACCATTTGTCCGCAAGACGTTTTTAATAAGTGAAGGAAACTCACTCGTCTTTTAAATCTTGCTGAACATAGAACTGCAAGTCCTGTTGAGATCCTTCGTTCTAATGTTTAAAAATTTCATCGAAAATTTAATCCTCTTTTCTTTGTCGAGCTGTGCACACCTGCGAACCCTGTCCTCAAATTAAAAGAACACTAAATTTAAATACTAAAAAACACCGCATCTAAAGTGGCCTTCAGCTGCAGCATTCTCTCTATGATTTCATTTTTATCCGCGAATTTTATTTTATTTTTCCAGGAAACCAAACATGTAATTTTAATTCTCATCGCTCGAAACATGTATTGTAAAAAACGAACAATTTGTTTAGTTCTGGGAAAATTTGGTGCTATTTGTGAGCTAATTAAAGTATGTCAAGCCTATTCAAGTTCATTCAATCAAGCCTATTTTTATAACTTTGTTTTAAGGAAATTGAAACGAAATGAGTGGCTCAACTCATATTACGCGCAGTGACCATCGACTTGGCAGCTGCTCAGTCTTCAACTACATATACAGAGGCACATCTTTAGTTGAGGATGTGTCTGTCAAGAACTCTCGCTAGCAGCCTTGAACTTTTAATTTTGGAAACCCACAGCGGCTCACAATGCCTAACTCATGAGCTTGCTCTCTTGGAACCTCTAAAGCACTCTCCTATAGTTCAGTAAATAATTTTATTTGTGTCCTGGCTAATGATGAAAGTCATTTTAAGGGGAATTTCGAGCAGTGAATTACGTCTCCGGTTTTCCCGCGTCGAAGCCAAATTACTCTACGAGACACAACGTGGGCTACTACGTATGTGCTACGTGTTTATTTTTGGCCTTGCACTTCACTGAAATTAAAATTTCAAGTCATTGTGAGGAGCCCTCTTTTCACTTGTGTTGCTTATGAGAGATTAAAATACATGACACGACTTTGGATAAATGCTGACCTCAGCCAGTTGCTCAGTTGCCCAGTGTCTGAGAGGCCACCTCACCCACCGCTCGACAGCGACGTAGAACTTTTCGGTAGAAACTTGATGAAGAAACGCTACACATGTTCAACCAAGGGTTTTTAGAGAATTTTGCATGAAAATATATTTCAAATAATTGGACAACGTTTTTAAAATTTGCATGTCCACCCAATGGTTCTGAAAATAGACACCAGTGTCTCCTCTGGGGGCCCATGCGGTGGTTGGTCACGAAGCCCTGATTAAGGACCTCGGCTTCAGAGAGAGAGACTATGAACCTGCGCACTCCACACCTGAGCACAAATTAACACACAGCGATTGATTGATCTAAATCTCGAATATCAGAGTTGAAAACAAGTTCACTAATTGCATCTGGTCATTGTTACACGTAGAGCCAGCATCTGATTGGCATCAAAGAAAACGGAACTTCAAAAGGATCAATTTGTTATAATAGGATTGGAGAACAAAGAGCAGGCTTTGACAACTGTATTTTGTCCAGTTCATCGCAGCTAGATAGCTAGGATTTTTATCTTTTAGAAAGCCATGGACGACAGCTGCAAGGGCGGTATTCTTTGATTCGTTGACTCGATTTCCCGCTATTGCCTATTCTTCGAAAAGAGTGTCACAGTCCCTTTACTCTCAAAATGACAAACTTAAATGTTGTTGATCCGTTATTTCGATTGGGATGGACGTCCATTGTGATGCTCCAATTTGATGTTAATTAATGGTGCCACAATGTACCGCTGCAAAATGATAATCCCTGAATGTTCTACAAATACATGATTCGTCAATAGATATGTCATTCATCAGACAACAGTGCAACTGATATCCTTTCAATAATACTGCGCGACTAACTTTATTAAGTTTTAGAAAGTCACTGCCAAAGTTCTTTCATTAAGCTCTGAAATACTTCTGTTAGTGTATGTTGAATATTAGTAAACAGGAGGAACCATTATTGTTAGAAGGCATTGTACGAGCTTACTACCACACTCGCAATGTGCAAAATAATAGCGAGAGGGAGCATAGTAAAGAGAAGGCATTGTACGAGCTTACTTCCATACTCGTATTGTGCAAAATAATAGCGAGAAAAAACATAGTAAAGAGAAGGCATTGTACGAGCTTGCTACCATACTCGTATATATTGATATACAATAAAGAGAGGGAACTATTTTCTAAAAGAGGTGAGCAGAGGACGGCCGCTGAAATTACCATTTTCATATTTCCAACTGTAAATTTATGAACGCCAAGCAGTATTCAGAACACCAAAATTGACTGAAATTGCAAAACATGTCATTGAGCAAATCGTTTTGAAGCTATTCGTGATAATTATTCAGCACTTCAAGAGCATTATTTCCCTAACTTAACCTTTTCGCTGCAAAGGAATGATCCCTTCAGCCATCAAAACGCTCACCAGTAACTCAAAAATGATGCGATCAACCATGGAATGAGTCCCAAGCAGCGAAACGATTAACCTGTGCTCTTGTTAGGTGTTGATATCAAGTGAGACTCGATTACTATCGTCTGTTTCCAGGCTGCCACACACTTCCTATTTCGATCGCTGTTTCACCCATCATGTTCCTATCTCGGTTAAATTTTCCCCGTCAACATTGCATTAATTTTGTCGGCGTTGCCTATTTACGGCGCAGCATGTCATAGGTCCAAAATATTCGTGGTTTCGTCCCATGAAAAGGCCCGCTGCTTTAAGCGTGCGAAAGCTTGGGTAATAAATTTGAAACCCAGAGGATGTTTCCGAATCTTATCCTACAATATGGATCCTGGGCGTCTCTTACTCTAATAAATAACTTCCTATTTAGGAACAAGCTTTTGAGAGGAAAAATTGACCTCTGCAGGATTCTTGAGAACAATTTCTATAATAAAGTCTATGTTTAAAGAATTTTGTTATGTTCTATTCCGGAGTTCGTTATGAGTCCTTCCATTGTGGTAAGTCATTAAAGAAAAGAGGAAAAGGTAGTTACCTGAAATGAAAAATCATATCTTCAAGTCATCTGTTTTTCAATTATTTTGTGACTGGCTTTCGCGACGTTTTGCATTGCAATAAACTTATTCTCAAAACTATTTTGGCTTCGAAATTAAAAACACTTTGAGTTTCAAACAACGCGCATTTCAAAAGCATGAGCACGGCCTAAACACCTTGTGTACCTACGCCTTAATGTCGGTGACCGGACATTCTATCAGAGTCCAAAATTTGCAGGGATAATATGCTCTCTAATAAAATGTTGAAAATTTCAATTTCTTTCCAAAACGTCGAGGAAGCAAAAATTTCCAGACTGTGAAGTTTAGCTTCCAGCAATTGCAGGGGACGGACTTTTGAGCAGACTCTTAAAAACAGGATTTTTGGATGGTGTTTGCCAAACTTGTCTACGAGTTTTTGTATTTCGCATGACATGTTTACATTAAGAAAGTTTCCGACAAAAATCCCAGGTTGGAGTTTGGAAGTAAAATACACAAAAGGAAGGGGCTTCAATTTGTCAAAAGTTATAGGCAAGCCCTTGAAGTATAAAAATTAGTCAACAGTGAAGAAATTTGAAGCCTGGCAAGAATGGAGCTGGGCACCTCCACTGCGGCATCGATAGACCAACATTTATTTTCAAAACATTGTCTAGACTTGATGAAAACGCCTCAGCGGTGAACGACTCGAGCAAAAACTTGAGAAAGCTTAGTTGAAATGCAGTGTACGCACCTGAGCTTACATGGGTCGTCCACGTAAGAGTTTGTCATGAGCCATCACTGAGGAAGTGGTTATGCAGGCGACAGGAGGTCTTAGATCGAAAATGCTTGCGTGGCCTCACAGCCTTTGCCTCGATGACTGTCGACACATGCCCATTGTTTTTTTTTGTGTCAAATTAACATTTAATGCCACAAAAAGTGGGTGGCATTAAAAAATGGATTATTGACGGAGCTGTGCGAGTCGCCGAGGTCAATGTGGAGCATCGCTGAGGTCAGTGGTAACCCATTACTTCGGAATGGATGTTTATAAAACAATTAAAATTATTTATCAGCTTTTGCATGAATATTTCAATGAATAAACTCCTCAAACGTGCTGATAGTCTTAACAGAAGTAACTAATTTTGCCATAAAATGTTTTGAACTGAATAGCAATAGAAATACTTTGGAGAAGAATGTCCAAATTTTCCAGACTTTTCGAAATGAAATATTAAGTGGGGTATAGGACTAGCTCCAGCTAATATTTAAAAACATTTTTAAAATTCTTTGGTATTTCAACCAAGGCTCCCATCAGGGTTGTTCCCTGGAAGAAATTTACGGCGTAAGTCTAATTTGACTATTCTTCAATTCGCACAATTGATTGGAATTGTAAATGGCCCATCTCTTCGACAGCTGTGTTCACGTGCACTCATTTTTAAATGGAAGATGCAATCCCATTCCTTGTAAGGCGCCGAGGGGTCTAATCCTAATGAACCAGGTCTGATTCCTTCGACTCCACCCCGGAATAGTGAGAATAGCGACTGAAGAGCCGAAAAAATGGATTATCGACACTGGTGTTCAAAATCCCAATTGGAAAAAACTGGAATATAAATCCTGTAATAAATCCTGGTGTTGAACTTTGCGATTACTACACCACAGAAATGGGCCATCGGCACGCTGGTATTGAGTACCGCAATTGAAAATACCGAAAAAATGTGTCATCAATACCGGTATTGAATTTCACGATTGTAAGACAGAAGAAAATGAACCCTCAACATTGACGTTGAATATAGCGCCTGAAAAACTTTAGAATGGGGAATGACTTATTACACTCGAAAAGTCGCCGCTACCCCTAGCGGACCCCTCCAGCGGACCCCCGGGCGGCACCACAGCCCCGCACCAGCAAATCAGCAGCGAAGTCAGACTGGGATGGCGTTGTGACAACTTTTGACGTGGCTCTGTTTGATGGCGCCCAAGTTCGGATTACTTTCACGATGAGACATTGAAATAAACTACACTTTTTCGTGCTAACAAAAACTGCTCTCGAATAAACTGAAAAGTTTATGATTAAGTTTTTGTGTAAGGTATTGCATGGAGAGGGAGTCAACAAAATGAAACGCGCTCCAGTAAAGTGATTTGGAGTTGATAAGAATGGTGTGTTCTTTGAATGAAACGGCGCAAGGGGGACCTCTGCATGCAGTCCCTGTGAAAGTGGGCCCTGCGAAAGGGGTTCGCTGACTTCGAAAAATGGAAAACTAGTCATTTATTCAATTTTCTTGCTTCAGAATACGGACATTGATGCTTCGATCATGGTCTACAAAATGCACGACGACATCTGCGTTGGTAACTTTTAATTTAAAATGTTAATGCGACACAAAAAACGATGGAGCGATAGCAATAACTTGTGCCCTATGTTCCATATTTTCTTCATTTGAATATTCGGAATTGCGCTTGCATTGGAAACTGAAACGAGCCAGTTTTTGACCGTTCCTACGCGATGAAGGGAGCGATGAAATATTCAACAGCTGTGCAGTGCGACTTTAGACTTCAGAGAACTACATTGTTTAATGTTCTCCGTAGTTGCGTAGCTTGAACATTTTCGTATGCTTTAATTGGTTCTACGAAATTTTCCAAGATACCCAAAGGACAGAAAACCAACACTACACCTCGTATTTCATGATGAAGGAGCCACGAATGCGTGCTGCGTTACAATTTTCAGGGACGTCGGCTCAACGTCATAATAATACAAATTGTTAAGGGCATATAGTAATTATATATGTCATACGTAATTATTGTAATTGCAATATATGTACAGGGTATATGTGTAATTATTATTACGATCAAGCGCTGCAGCTGAGTACTTCACCCTTTTTAAGCAAGCACAATGATTCTTCAGCCTATTTTCGAGATAATGTTCTTCGATTTTTATCTCTGTACTATAGAGACTAAGTTTGTGTTCGGAAAATATTATTTTATGGACTAAACGGGTTAAAAAACTCACAATACTTCACAATAAACTTCATGTTTACGATTAGAAAAAATTTGTCAACCATAAATCGGAAATAGAATAATTTTTTTTAAATATTTTCATGCACTAAATTTCTCCCACAAAGTATTGTAAAGACGACCCGGGCAGATGAAAACTATAAATGCTTGATGTAGGTTGTACTTGTGATTTGGTTCATGCCCAACAGCAGATACGAAGTGTGCAGGAATGCAAACACAGTACACACAATCAAGTAGTTGCATTTCAAAAAAAGGTCTGAAATGACGTCACGAAAATCCGTCCAATCAAAGCACATGAGTGACCCTTGGCTGCCGTTCAGCTGCAGTACTCACTCTCAGTCTCTGGCAGGACAGTACGGAAGGCATCTGTGAGAGAGCCGTTCTATCAGCCTCAGTAAAATGATCCAGAACAAAAATGCATATTGTAATAAAACATTCCTTAATTAAAATCTATGCTGAAACGCCTGTGTTTTACTGTGATTTCGATTCCACTACTGCTTAAATTGTTAATGCTTCTGAGAGTAGAATACACTGGAGGACGCTTTCCGCCGCTATTCTCGCACGTCTGACAGCTGTGGAACACTGGTCTTAAATGACGTCAGAGCTTGGCAGAGAGGTAGCTTGGCCATCCTTCTATTTCGAACTGCCTTTTTTACTGTACTGTCCCTTACGAGTGCGTAGCTAAGATCCTATTAGTTCACCAAGCCACTATCCCTAGAATCAACTCTAAAAGATATTGAATTTAGAGACATTACTAATTAAAATAGTACAACAAGTCTTCCAATTGAGGAACTTGGTCACCAGTGGATAACATCTATGACAGTCAGACATTTGCTGCTCAGTTAGCATTGTACACTGATAATGCATCAAGTAAGTAATTCGAAGATACGTTGGTCTTTTTACACCATTGCAAGTGTCCCGATCAACGCGGAAACTGAGTTTGGCGATGCCACTACGGGTTAATAAACCTGTAACTCTTTCAAGGAACTACCATGTGCCGGATTTCACGAGTGTCATTATTATCTCCAACGATATTGATTATGCTGAACGATAATAATAATTAAAATGCAATAATCTCAATTTTTCCAAAATTTACGCTTAGGTAAGACTATCTAATTGCATACTAGCTCAGATGGTGTGTATGAAATTATTTAGAAAAATTCTAATTTTTCACCAATAAATATAAATTTTGAACTAAAATTAATTCGTCATTACTATCAGATAGGTCAACAATCCAGTTTGATCTAACTCTTCATCAGTACAAACTCTTTAATTCACCATAGTTTAATTTGCAGTACACGATCACGCCTAAAAAAACAGTAAATTCCCTATACAAAGGCAAAACTGTTGCTCCCTCTCACAGAGAGAGGTAAGTTGTAATGTCGGCCACAGCTCTTCACAACACGGACATCGGCCACAGCACTTCACAACACATACATCGGGGTACAGCACTTCACAACACGGACATCGCCCACAGCACTTCACAACACGGACATCGGCCACAGCACTTCACAACACGGACATCAGCTACAGCACTTCACAACACGATCACAGGTTGCAGCACAGGATAAAATGTGTCTGCATTTGAGCTGTAGACTTCACATGCAAAGAACCTTTAAATTGGAAGTGTACCGACTGTACAAGTTACAAGTGAACGGGGGAATTTCCCCAATATTTACAGTTTTCTATGAACAAAGGAACCTATCTAACTTTCTGCGTTACTATTGAACATTTGAAGAATTCCATTTACACGGGTTTCTAATGAGCGCTGAAATAATTCATCAGAAGTTACTAATAAAGAAGAAATACTTCCTGGTGCCCAAGTTGTGAACTGCAAAAAATTCTGACCAGTTTTTCTGCGTTTGCAAGGTGCAACTCAAGAATGCCTTCTTCGTGCCGTTTAGACTAGCGTAAAAACGCAGGGAAAAACTGCATTAGAAAATCCCTGAATTCTTGTAGCTGACAGCAATTTGCTTGCATGCCTTTGGAAGATCTTCAAACAACGTCGAAGTGTGACACCGCTGTTTTCCCAAGGCTGCGTCAACGGATCGCCTTAGTTCTTATGAATTGATTTCGTTTTTAAAAACGGCAGAGTATTCGAATTGCAAGAAATCGTCATAAACTCGATCACTGGATGAAGGGGCAACAGAAAAAACCGTACAAAATGATACACGTACAATTCAACATGTTATCAAAATAATTTACAATGCACGTGATATACGCCTTGAAATCACCCTCGCATTTAAATTGAGGGTTTTGGGTCGAGCGGGCGAGGGTTATGGGCTGCTGCTTCGGGGTCTTAGATGAGGGCATTCTAAACCATACTCAGGTGTTACAAAGAATGATAAAATCGTACAGTAGTATGGTACTAATAGTAATTAAGATGAAAAGAATAGTTGCGGTCATAATCATGCGGCAGTTGTTCATCAGGATTACATGAACTCTTTTATTACAGTTAAGCGCACACTGGCAACTAGTGCGCATAAATGGCTTTTAAGTTAAGAACTAACAGACGAGAACTAAATGAGGGTACTACTGGAAAACCCAATCAAAAGTTCTATCTCCAACAATGCTAAAATTTCAATCGCTTACTTTAAACCCAAATGATTTTGCAGCTTGTGTGTGTCCGACAAACTTATTTTAAGACCACGTGCATTTTAAATTGCATTTTACACAAGTTCGTTACAAATTCTTACAATATAAAGCGTGATAAATGATGTAGCTTCCGTACAATTGTAATAAATGAAGTCAATAATTAAACAGTATTTATTTTTTTCAACTGTCCTCTATTACGGGTGGTGTGTTAATATAGGTGAACTTACAGCGACGACCGCCCCAGTCTAACGTTTCTTCGCTGCATTGACGAGGCATTCTATCGTTATTCATATCTGCCTGGCATGCAAATTTACGCATACTGATTGTCACCGAGGCGGCGATGTAAAGCCGCCCCATGCACTTCTAACCCACTTTTGGCGGCGTTTACGGGGCATAATTATCGCCCCCACAATGAGATGATGTAACGTACCTATGCCTAACAAACAGTTATAAATAAAATAAAGTTGTAAGTGGAGATGTAAAAACTTGTAAACATTACATTTGCGCAATACACAAGACATAATTAACATACACTCGAAGTATTGTTTCGCAGTGCATCTACAAGCGTGTCAAACTTGACTTGACAAGACAGGTCATTCGCTTCACAATCGTGTTGCAAGGCCATTTTTTCACGCAATTCCAGGTATATGATCAATACAGCAACGTGGCTTAGAGACGATATAACTCTCTATCTCAACGAATGTGTACCGTACGTTTTTATTTTTACGTCATTCATCACAGCAATTAACGCTGAGGCGGACTGGAAGTGGCTGAGTGCGTGACACGTTAGATTCTTTATGGGTAACTAAAGCAATATACCTGAGTTGGACACACACTTCACAAGATGCAATGAACTTGTTTCCTATACATTAATGAGATAAATTTATTGTCAATCGCGTCTATTGATTTGGTTTCATCTCAAAGAATTAAGAAATTTTTCATCAACACAACAAAAAGAATGTTACTCGTGAAAGAAGGTTGCCCGTCCAATATTCTTTATCAAAATCAAAGATTTCTGAACTTCTAAACAAGTGAAGTAAAAGAACTAACAATAATTATATTTTGTGGGGGGGATAATTTTTCATTTTAATACATATTCAGTTCTAATGATTGCCTGCGGCGTATTTCCTAAGCCCGGAATGAGTGGCAGACGACACACGAACACATTCTGAAATTTGTGTTGAATATGTTGCATAACGGATTCATACATATCCCGAAGATAATGCTTGTATAATCATGAAATTTACGCCGAGGTCTCATTTAAGATAATTTGTATAATTCCACCGATCTTTTTTGCATAAATATGTACAGTTCGGGCGGCGCTATGAAACGATAATCGAATGAGTCATCAGCACGGGGATTATTTCGTTAATTAAAGGGGGCAAAAATGGTTGCAATGGCCGCCTGGAGGCGGCGATATTTGCCCTTGAGCTGCCAAAATTACCGATGCCACGGCGAAAAAACTTAGACTCGAGGGGCCTGAGAAGGCAAGCTGGTTAAGAACCGCTGGCTGGGAACAGGGTAGTGTTTCATTATGCAGAATAGGCGTCCGTCGTAAGGATATGAGAGCCTGATGAAGCATCGTGTAACTGCCAGCGCGCAGTCCCCGTGTTATACGGCGCACTTTACTCGATACTCCTGGGAAATTCAGTTGGTCAGAGTTCCGTTCATGGAAGACAAACTGAGTCTTTTCCAAGCATAGCGCTGCTTAACGTAGGCTTGAGCCTCTCGGTGCAGTAAATTCACAATGCTAGGCAACAACCGTAAACATGATACCGAGTTTACCGTGTATCTTGATATTTTTGTGCGAGTTGTGTGGTCTCAATACGGGACTTGCGGGTACGGCACAAATGTAGGTGATGTCGCTTACGTTCTGTGTATAGACTTATGGTCAGGACGGTTTATATGTTTCTCGGTGAAGTTGGATTGAAAATTTAATACATGCAACTGTACTTGTTCAGTAAATGCTGGTGGAAGTTTTGTCTCACCAGGATTGGGTAGTAATCGTTTTTTATGCGATCGTTTTCAATTGTGAAGTGTCATTGCTGTTGAATCAAACACCCTGGATCACTTGGGAAAGTGAGCGCATGCCGGCATTTAAAGCCGACTTCTAGCCCGATTCCAATAGATGGTGAATAATAAATTTATTTTATTCGGCCTAAACTATTTTTAATTTAGATGTTGATTGTAAATCATTTTATACCCTTGTGTAAAAACGTTTTTAGTAACCTTTAGTACCGTCCAAGCTTAGGGAATGAGCTGAGACTTTTAAGAGATGTAGTGAAAGAGTTGCTGAGCAACATAGAGAACTTAGTTTTCGACTAACATCAATTCAAAGTTCGGTTAACTTTTTTGTGAGACCCTGTTCAGGAAGTTCCTCAAAAACTGAACCCTCTCAATAGTGATTTCCCGCATCACTAATACCATCATACATAAAAATATCATAAGCATTCAGTTCGAAACAGATTTACGGTACAATTAAAAATACAGCTCACAAAGAACCAACGAGGTTTCGTATTGCCTTGTTGCACCGGAACATGAAGTCACAAACTCGTGAGGGAGAGACTTGAAGAAACCATCGTCGGATGAACGTCTCCCTCGAATAGTACCGTTCACGACACAGTGCGGAAATTTAATAGAGTGGGTACCGTACTTCATTTAAACAAAGGCAATAGTGGGAGATTAAAAATAATCAGAAATGAAGGCAACAATGGTAATGTCCGACAAATAATTGAAGACAGCCCTAACGTTTCCTGCAGTAAAAATCCTTCAGATTTATCAAAATAATTTTCGCGCATAACCTAGAAGGACCTACAATTCTATCTATACAGGGTGACGCAAAAAAGGAAACCCATTTTTAAATTTTAAATTAGAGTATTTTACAAACTATTAATGCTGGGCCCTTTCTTGGAAGACTGTGTTGTACATACGTTGACATTTTGAGTATATTTAAGTAAGTACTTTGTATTCAAGGAAGAAGTAAAAATGTTGATTTAAAAAATTTTTTTTTTTTCATTTTTCCTTTGATATACTACACATTTACTACTATTATTAATTAAAACATACATTGTGTCTTAAGAATTGCCCCTCGCGCAATGGTAAAAAAATTACTTTCACTTATCGTTCATCTGTTTGTGAACTGTTCTTATGAATGCAGAATGGCTTAACTTGATAAAAGTAAATTGAATGGCGTTGAAAATTAGAAAATTGAAGGGCGGTTTCTAAGGTCATTAGTTCTAAGTTATGAGTATTTGAAAAAATAAACTTTTTTGTGGCCAACCCTGTCTAGTGGGATACCAGAAAGTTTAGATCTCTTGGTGCCCGTTCCAAGACTGTTGTTTGGTCTCCCACTATCGTCAATGCATCAAAGATGTTCATTTATATTTCATAGGCGGCATCTTACCAACTTCTACGTGAATAACTGTTCGTAATTTTGCGCATTGCCTTTGCTTAGTGCTAATAAAAGTATATGTCGTAGCACAGTCTGAGAAGTCCAAATATCAAAAATGTATTAAAATCGTCTGGGCAACACCCACAATAAGTTCAGTACCGGAAATATCTATCTTCTATATATTAATACGTTTGTCTTCATCCTACCGTTCCGTCACGCTTCGCCACTTTTCAAGGGAAATTTCAGGTCTCGAGCGAAGTATCCTGCATACGGGTTGCACGTTTTGCTATAAAAGCCAGTCTTCGCGGCCCATTTTCAGTTTCCCTGATAGAGTTCAGACTACTTGCATCATCAAAAAGAAAATTGCGTCCATGACCGGACTATCTCTGCCCTGAACCTATAACCTCTGTCCAACACTTGAGAGGACCGCTTCTCATGGGCTGATTTATCTAAAGTTTGTTTAGCTAAATTTCTGTGAATTTCTGGTTAGCTAAATTTTCACTGGTCTTGCTAGTACCTATGGTTACGCTAGTTATCCTGATTTAAATTAAGTCCTTGTTAACATAGGCACTACTTTAAGTTGAAATTCTCATTTCCAATTTGAAGGGGACGGTTTAATTGGCCTCTGGCCACGGCGTGCACAATAAGACAAAGTCTCGGCCTCATGCCGATGACTCTTGTCGTCTTAGGCTCGCAGATCTCGTGTTAACTTCCAATTTGCTGAGGCTGCTTTTTCTCTGAGAGCCACAAGCAGTGTAATTAACCGTGAGATATTTTTAGGGGTAACATTTCTCGGTGGACCTGCTCAAGAGCGCTGGAATTACCCTCAGGGTCAACAATGGCCGAGTTTTTGGGCGAACTCCTGAGGGAAACCGCAGATTTCTGGAATCGGAGGAAGATGTCCGGATTTTAGGATCCAAGCTTTTGGATTTGTAGCGATCAGCGGAGACTATTGGAGACGAAAACTTTTACTGAGTCGCTTTTTACAGGTTTGCGCTCGAAAGTTGATAAGTTCTCGGAGCAGACCATGAAACTGGACGTTATATTTCAGGAAGGAGAAATCTTTCTTGCCTGATGTTAGCACGGCAATTTTGTCGAGTTTTAAAGCATTTCTGCACGTCCGAATCAGTTGACAGGATTGGAAATTTTCAGTATCTATGCTACGAGTTCGTATCTGAAGCGCGTCTGAGTGATTGTATGATGCCTGAAATTCTTACTCTTAGCTAAAAATTACATTCGAAACATCAGCTCACTTTAGATTCTGATTATCTTAAAATAAGATTAGATTGCTCAAGTTCGGTGAGAGACTGGAAAGCTGTAAATTAAAGTTGATCAAATATTTGTATTCATTGTTGCTTATTTCTCTTAATTTGATTAACGTCAAAATAAACTAGGTTCTCACAACATCGGCAGGAGACGAGAAATCTTTAAGCATGAAGTGAATAAAAGTCTTTCAGTTCATTTATGCCCAATATAATGCGATAAAGAATTGAACTACTTTAGTGGTACAACTTTTTTAATGATATAAATGACCAAATTTCCTAGAAAATGCATAATTCTCCACATAAATATTTCTTTTCCGTCACAGTATAGCAGATTTTTCTTGGCTGTCATTCACGTTTCATACATACACGGCTCGCTAAAAATGTGAATTTCTTTCAGCACGTTGGCTACAGCTCCCTTGGTATCTCATGCAGAATTCTGGCAAGTTTTGCTGCATTCGAAAGATGCCCAAACGTAATGGAACGCCCGGCTGGCCGGCAGAGTTTGGTGAAAGCATTCAGGGTCGAGGAATAAGATTATTCTACGATACCGTAGTACATCTAAGTCCTCAAAGAAAATATTCAAGTTCAAAAACTTATCTTAACTGTGATATCGATTTCTATAAAAACACCTGGAAACAACTTTAGAACCGGTTGTAAAGCTCACGTTATTAAATTCATTAAATAATTTAAGCGACATACATGTGTGTGATGTGTTATAGAGGAGCCTGTTTATGTGTTATAGAGGAGCCTTATAGAAACATGTTTTGAATGACAGAGGAGCGTATTTTGTGTGATGGAAATACATGTTTTATGTGATATAAATGCGTGTTTTGTACGACAGAGATACGCATTTTGTGCAGCATAAATGCGTGTTCTGTGTGGCGTGTTTTTTGTATGACAGAGATACGCATTATGTGTAGCATAAATGCGTGTTCTGTGTGGCGTGTTGCCCATTTAGGGAAGCACGGAATGGAGACTCGAGCTGCTCCACAGAGCTCCCTCACTTGCTCTGCCTTCGATGGCCCAGCACATAATGCAGCCTTCGAAACGAACGTTTTTCCTGAGTCCTAATTTGCAGAGCGCTGCGACTGATAACCGCGTGAACTTTTGACGAAATAAAATTGTGGCAGACTATATGTTAGATATTAGACTGAAAAAATTCTCGCATATGATGATATTTTGGGGGGAAATTTGATTAACGTTGCGTTGTATCTAAACGTTGATTGACGAAAAAATTAGTAGCTTGTAAAAAATTCTTGAGGGGTAATGAATAGTGAAAAATGAGGTAATAAGCTCCCTGAACAAAAACTTGGTAACCCGACGATATTAATATGGTATAGGAACCCCACGAGCACAATAACGACAGCAAATCTGAGCTGCCTTGAGTCCACAAGCGGCCTAATCTATACCTGGTCGATTATAAACCACTCTTGCATCAATGGATTTCGTAGTGCGGTCACAGTGCATTGACGATCTTCTTGACGTATAACTCGTCGTTCTAGGTGGTCCCATGAATTTTCTATGGGGTTCATATCTGGGGACTTAACTGGCAAATCTAAATACCTGACTTATCCTGAATGACTGTTATACCAATTAATGACACTTCTAGCCCGACACACCTGGCAGTTGTCATCCAGACAGATAGGCAAAACAACATGCGTTTCTTCATTTAGCTATTGAACAACTGTGAAAGTTTTGTTATCTAGGAGCTCTATGTAGCCATGCTATTTCAGTTTGACGGATGCTTCAACTAAAGAACCCACTTCTGCATAATTGAAACAGCTCCAGAACAGGAGAGACCCTCCTCCTCCTTCTATCTCCCTTTTGCCCACAGTTTTCGTTGGACACTTCATGAGGGCTTCGATGAATACGACGGCGGGCATCATTGTTATAGAAACAGAATCGTGTTTTAGGTGACCACATGACATTTCTCTACTCCTCTACAGTTTAATGTGCTTGAGCTTTGGTTCAGTTTAAATGAGTGGTTTTGCGGGCAGGAGTTAATATTGGTAGTTTATCAGCGACTCAGCTCCACCGCGTGGAGTTCCCTACGATGAGCTTGTTCATAAATAGAAGGAGAAGGGTCATCATTGTTGTTTCGCAGTAGTTTAATCTCTGAAGCAAATTGATTTCTGTTAACATTTAGGGACATGAAGCGGTGGTACCAATCGGTCAGAACATTCTTCCGACGACAATTTTGCTTCGAATTGCCCTCTGTACTAAATTGTTTCCATTGTTGTCAAACCCGAATAGCAATGCGGCATGAAACGCTAGCGAATTCTGCTACTTCCTTCACTTGGCATCCATTTGTCCGACCAAATGCAGTAGACCATTGTCAGACTGCGCCAGGTGATCGCGGTAAAACATGCAGATTAAACCCTATAAATGCATATATGTATGTGTGTCCGGTAGAATAATTCGTGCATACCCTATA
>VOMN01136879.1:0-17840 GCA_014899125.1 Orchestia grillus | reverse complement strand
AGGTCTTTCTCTTAATGCAACAAAATGAGTGTTCCCCAGTGTTATATTTGATTGCTTTGAAAGTATCACTTTGATATTGAGGTGATTCAGTTTATTTTGTATCTATTATCCTTTGATTGCTCTTATTATTTACCCATATCATATTGCCCCCCTGTTATCAATTTGATGCTTTATAGCATGCAGTTTCAAGGTTATCCTTGCCTGTTCGTAGTTAAGTTCCATCACTTTGATCCTCCCAGTGGCTCTAAGAAAAGATAAGTGCTATTCCACATTCCTCTGACACATTCATACTTGTTTGCCTGATACTTGGCTGCACTGTACAAGCATCCACACCACTGTATAGCTTTTGCCACTTTCTCACCTTGCACTCTTGAACCATCATTTCATCTCCACTTAGCATGCATTGTAGGTATTGCATTCTTCCATTTTTTTTTGTATGCACACCATTTCTAATGGTGACATTCAGATTCTCACTCATTGCTGCTCAAAACTCAATCAATTTTTGTCTGTTTGTATTGACATTTTCACCAAATATTCCAACATAACCTTCACATCACTCATTTTAATCACTGGGCATCTCTTACATCTTGCACAATTCTTTCAATCACATCATCATTTATATTCTCTTCAGAGGTGGGGAGCGCTACTTTGAAATGTAGCGGCCGCTACATTTCAAAGTAGCACTGCCCAGCTCTTCCCGTAGGAATACCATAGGCAGAGGTGGGCAGCACTATTTTGAAATGTAGCGGCCGCTACATTTCAATGTAGCGCTGCCCAGCTCTGATTCTCTTCATTGGCCAATGGTCCTTCAGTTGTCTTCTAGCATACAACTAGGATGACTCATTTATTCACTTCCATATTTTTACATTACACTACCAGAGTGTCTTCACAATTCACATTTAGGAACATTCTTAACCTCAATTTCTTTGAATTTACACCTTATTGCATTCTTCACTATCAGTTTAACTCCCCCCCAATCTTTTTCTGTAACTATCCTTTACCAATCACTTTATACTTATTATCTGTAAATAACTTTACACTATCTTGCATTTGGGCCTTTATTACACCAACATAATCTAGTCCACATTTCTCACATTCACCAACCAGATCATCCTGCTGGCCTGTAAGCTATCGATGCACATTAACACATCCAAACTTTACTAAACTGTTGCTTCACTTTTTTTCTTGCTTCTAATAATTAATTCTTTCATTATTCTTTTGATATTCTGTCTTTTGCTTGGTCGAACTATCCATCAGAATATGGGTAGCCCTGATCCAGCTGACATGCTTTAAGAGTTTCATCTTACATTCTTGTGAAAAGTGGACTCTTATCTCTTGAAAAACAATCAGTTTGAAATAAGACATTCATCTCCAAGAAGCTTAACCCTACTTCACATTTCTGCATGTATTCTAATTGCACACTCAAAATCTGTTGATGCACAGATCAATTCACTCCTTTGTGCAGTGTTTCATATTCCTCACTACAGGTAGGTCTAAGTGAATTAGTAACTGCAACTCTCGCTTTCTGTGCGCTTTATAAAAATTTCGTAATGGCATTCACAGTACTATCTTGGTCTCAATCAAATCATTCCCACCTCCTTGCACTTTAGCCATGTCTCTATTCATAACATTAATCACTTTCTTAGCATGTTCACAAATCTCTTCAATTTTTTCCTTTCTTAAGCTTGTGCATTCACTACTTCCAGATAACCTTACATGCATCCTCATGTTCTTGACCATGATATCTTCACATATTCAAATCTCTTATTTCACACTCTCTTGCAAACCTTTCTGAATTTCACATACTATTCAGGTATTTTCTTTTCATCCTTCTCATTTATTTTCACTTTGGATACCTTAAAGATGTTTGGGCCTTCATGCCCGGGCCACACTGGGGTGCCACCGCTTTCCACCTTCAGAATGCTCTCCAATTCATTTTTCTGAGTCACTATCTCAGCCAACAATCTTTCATTCTTCTCTTCCACATTAATTTTAACTCACTCAAGCACCCCTAGCATTCAAAACCAACTCTTCTATCTCTCACTCTTCTCAGCTAAACCCTTGCAGAACTTGTTATCATAATAACTAACCGAGGAAAGTAGTATCTCCAACTGTTGCACTGATAGTTCTATATTCTGGTTTGTAAGCTGACAGCACAAGTTAATTGCTTTTTGACTTCCATGAAATTATCCACCCTCATCATTTGATTAAAAACACAGTCTCATGGAGTTTTGTTCAAATGTTTAAAAGTGTATTTTTTATTGTAAGGCATTTTTTGGGGCATACATTATAAGATCAAAATTTTAAAACTGTACTTGCAAAACTAACTACAAAAGGCAAAAAAAATAGTGTAGTTTTGATGAAATGGTATAGTATTTACCTGCAAATGATGCATTATTTTATTATAAATTCAATCTAGAATGGTCCAAACCAGGTCCTGTGACTGCTGTACTGCTCATGGGCACATGAATCAGTGCCTCAGAGCAGCTCAGTGTACAATCCTTGCATCAGACTCTCAACACCACTTCCCTAACAGATGTGCAGTGCAGGAGTCAGCACTTAGTGAATATCTTTCCTAATTGATTGTACAATGTATGAGATATTTTTTTGCTGATGATTCACATTGAACTTCATAAAAATGATTCATTTTTCATGTTTGTTTCTCCTGAAACGTGCAGTTTTGACTAAGGTGTTTGTTCTGGAATTTTTCACCAACAATAACAAAACATAGCCCTTTTTTTGTAGGGAATTTCAATACAAAAGTGGATTATTCAACTATTTTTAAATTTTTATGACCTGGAATGTTATAAACAAAAATTTTGCAAAATATTGAACAAAAATTTAAATTACCATAAAAAAATTTTCTTCATTGGTTTTTCTCCAAAATTACCAACCAATATTTGTTCCTTGTATTAAAACTTATCTAATGAGATCTATCCCATTGTTTTATACAAAAATAAAAAATTAAACTTTTTAAATATTGTACAAAAAACATGTTTCTTCCAATCTCATTTTTTTTATATGGAAAAATACCAAGAACTGAATATTTTTTTCAATGACACACAAGTGTACCAAGTTTGAAAGCCATCTGTCCCATAACAAAAATGAAGGAACAAAACTGGATGGTCATCTTTAAAGCAATATCCAGAGATACTCTTCATATCATTTGAGCTTACTCAGTTAGTCTGTAGCCCATCAATTCAATATTTTTATACTGATATGTTAAACTGCAGTTTAATGTACCTTAAAAATATTTGAGGTGGAATTTACACATGTTTAAATCAGAATGAATAGGTTCAACTAGTTTGACAAATTTGTGACAGCATAACAAATACCTGGCCTTGTGCATGTCTTTATGTTAATGGACTACCAACAATATCTCTGTAGTATCGCAGGCATTAAAGTTCCTTCAACTCAAATCATTCAGTGCAGCCACTTGCATCACTTGGTGTAAGTTCTGAGTCACCGACATCCATAGTAAATTTTTAAAAAACCTTGCTGATCAATTTTCTTTTATGCATTTTGGTAGAATTATATTCACAATAAAATTCAATTGCACGAAAATATTTTGGCTGTCCCAGATATTTCATTTTATACCTCTTGCATACTGAGTTTAATTTAACATAGCCAGTAGCATAAGATGCAGAGCATTTGAAGAATAGAGTTTCCCTATACATAATAAATAAGGCTCAGATGTTTTAATTGCTGTTGATGAGCTAATTCTAGATTTATATCTTTCAGGGGATGGTGTCATTATGGATTTTCCTGAAAAGCATCGTCAGTTGTGAGTGCAATCATTAACAAGTACTCATCATTTGCTGGAATTTTCTTTCAATTTGAATGAGTGATGAACTTTTTCTGATATTGTGCCCTCATAAGTGAGCTTTATTGTATGATGGAATGTTATCATTTAATTTCTGTATAGATGGAGAACAGTTTATTTATAATCTAGTAGGATTGTTTTTCAGCATAAGTTTTAAATTTAATTTTGATTCTTAGTTGATATCAACTAGGGGATGCTAGTATGATCAAATTAGTGGGTATGTTAATAGGTGTTTTATCAAAAGTTCCTCTGTTTTCATATTGAGCCATATTTTGGAATGCATGTTTCTTTGATACTATTCTGTACTGTATTTAGTTCCTAACTAATGAGGGTTTCAATGAAAATAATTTTATGATGATAATTGTAATAGCCTTCACTAGCAAAGCCAGGTAATCATCTGTGCATTTGGCAGGTTGGCTTTAATGCTGGCAACGGAACGCGTTCTTTCGAGTACGCTCCGTACAGCCAAACTCTGTACATCAGAGACTTGACAGTCGCTGGAAAGGCAAATCATATTCCTGGCCGCCATATTTTCCGCATGGACGAAGTTATTCTGCCGGGTTGCTGTCGTCGCGAAGAGAGTAAGTGCCGGGAGTCGTTCGGACGAGTTTGGTTCCAAATAATTCTGTATCAGATCGTGTCACCTCAACTGTGTCGAACTATAGTTCTGTCATGGCAGAGTTGTTCTTGCATCTGCACGAGAGTCCAAAGAGTAGTGATAAGACTGAAACATGAGCTAGAAATAGGGTCTTCAGAAAATGAAATGCACGTAATTTTTAGCGCTGCCCTTAGAATTTTACTTGTTCTTGCTTGTGCAAGTACAACAAGCTATTGATGTGGCCTTGGGCAAGCTTATGATAAAGATCATATAGGAGGAAAAACATTGACGATACTGTTGATAGTTACGAGTTTTAGTATTACGTTTCTTTGCGAGGAGTCTAGTCGTATATAACCAGGTACACTACCGTTTTGAATTTCAATATATTACATTGTTGCAGCTCTGAAGACGTACCCTCTGACGTTTGCCCCCGAAAACGCGAACATGTTGGGAGGCACGCTCATCAACGTGACCGGCCCCTGCTTCGAAACGAGCTATCGCGTCGAGTGCCTCTTCGATACCACCTCCGTGGAGGGGCAGGTCATTGATTCGAACACTGCGGTGTGCATCACTCCGCGCCTTTTTGTCACCGGTTACGTCAACTTTGCCATCTCTGTGAATGACGCTCAGTACTACTGGAACGGAAGGATCTTTATCGGTAAGAAATATATGTGTTTACATATGAGCATTCAATTGGAGGGAGTAGACTACTGCAGGATATCGCCATTCGAAATAAAGACTAATATTTTTTTCACTTCGTCAGAGTCGCCGTTGACGGCTCCAGAAGGTATTTGGTTCACGGACAAGTCCTACCAAGAGAGAAGCGTGGAGAGTTTCCAACTTCAGTGGTTAGCCGGAAACTTGACTCAGAGGACTGGAGCACAGACCACGGTTCATCTTTTTGGTTACAGAGAGACGAGTATCAAACCTGACCTCAAATATATTGGAGAAATTATTGTAAGTCTACAATCATCTAATGATACTTCTTTTCATTTCAATACTGTAGTGATATAGTGATACTTTGAAACTTAAATCCCGTCCTGCTCAAGTTTTCACGCCTACTGCATATACATACATCCCTAAAGCGAAACTATCACGGAATGTGTGAAAAAATACACTGACAGCTATTTGATTATCTTTTTTTCAGACAACATCAAATGATGACAGAGAAAAATTGCCGGTAACTATTGACACGTCCAGTTTCTCTAATTTGGATCTTCGTGAGTTCATGCACTTTGAGATGGGATTACTCATGGCCAATCTTACTCAGCCGGAGCAAGCGTACGGACTGCCCAACTCCCCGTACGTTTTTCCCAATGTATTTATTATCTTAACCAGTGATGTTGTGGAATCATGGGAGAATATATTTTCGCTATTGGAAATATAACATTGTTATGTCACTCAAATAGTTCTTCCACATTTCAAATATTGATTCGCTTTTCTTCCTTACGTTTTACCCAAATTTTTGTGAGGACTGATAGCTAATTTTAGTTTGTGCTTCAGAGAGATTTGGTCGAGGCCCGTCCCGCTGGCGTGGTACTTCAACAGCCAATGGGAGCGCAGCTACGGCAGAAACTGGCCAGAGGCCATGTGTCAAAGCTGGGTGGAGAATGACAGGAACCTAAGAAATTTCGCAGCTGAGGTATACTTGAGTATCAGGTTTAGTGCGGTTTAAAATTATACAGACTTCCATAATGACCGATTGATTTCTTGTTCTTATTCATTTACACTCAAGCATATTAATCACGTCTGATTGATATCTTACCATAATGCGAAAGGTTCCCTTGAATTCCTTACGAAAGGCTCAACAGTGTATAAAAATGACAATATCTCTGTAAAAAATGAAATATGCGAGGTAAAATTGTAAGATAATGATAATGCTTTTGAATTTATGCATAGTTTAACTCGTTACCCCCTTTTAGACGGCACGATGTCCGTGCCTACTGAAACAGGCTGACAACGATAAAGGGAGATTTCTGCCTGACTTCTCCTGCGACCATTTCGGAAACTCAGAGTGCGACTACCATTTTGGAGCCGTTCACTGCGTCCGAACTGCCATACCCAAGTGAGAAGGAGCTTAGAGACCGAGAGAGTCTGAAGCAGTGGTTCACAACCGGGGTTCGATCGAATTGTGTATTGGGTTCTGTGAGTTTAGTCTCTAGGGTTCTGTGGAGATCGAGACACACTGTGGGTATGATTTGCTCACTCCGTTTTCCGTATGCTTTGTGTTAGAATTCGTATTTTTTATTCAGACGTATATGATTTCCAAATATTATCTTGAATTTTAATGCAAATTACTTGATGTTTCGATTGATTAAAGTTTATAATGTTGGTCAAGTTGTGTGGGCTCAACAAGTGCGAGGCGGTATTCATGAGGGTACAGTGCCTTGAAAAGGACTGGGAATCTTAGGTCCAGAGCATATGGTCTGTGTTGACGTCATCCGACCGCCCTCAGTGGGAACAAAATTCAAGTTTCAGTCAAAGTCGCGTAATTTTTTGCCGATAACTAAATGCGATTTCGGAAATGTTCGTATCACCTCTATCAGGAGTTGAGATACAGAAGTGCATTGATAAACACTCATTTTTTCACGAAAATATTCTTGTGTTGAACGATTTTCTTACGGTGAGTAACGTTTATTAATTAGCCTGACTTCAACGACGAATGTGACAATCGTACGAAGATAAGAAAATCTATCAGACTACAGATCCGTAATATTTTAAGTATCTCAATGTTTCTGTTTGTTCCTGGGTTCAGACAATCATCACATGACGATTTAAATAATAACTTTACTCCAATTTAAAGAAATTGAAAACGTCTTCCCTACTACATCTACTATTATTACCTTAAAATTTGTATCGGTATTTGTCTTTTTACCCAATTCCATGCAATTTTCCCTTTTTAAACCATATTAACAATCTACACATGGACAATATTGAAACTTTGTTTGTTCCAACATCATGAGTTAGCATAGCGTCATTCATAGATTAGTTCGAACTGCTTTGATGATTGAAACGGCGTGATATATAATTAATTTCCCTCATCACGTTTTGCAGCAAAGACGGAGCGGGTCAGCAGTGCTGCTACGACAGGGACGGCTACCTCATGATGACGGCGGACTCGATGTGGGGCGGCAACCCCCACAGAGCTCACAACCTCGGCAAGACGCCCTTCAACGAGGCCAACAAGGTGCTCTACAACCACGGTTTTCATATCGTCGTGCTAGATGCAATGCTCATTTCGAGCGATACTTTGAAACTATTGTGAAAGAGTTGTAATGGATGTTCATATATATTTCACCTCAACGATATTAATGAATTTCAATTTCTCATGTTGTTACACTTCTTTTCATTGGCTACATGGAATGCACTCTTATTGTTAATAGGTGCCTTGAACTCGCATTAAACTTTTATCTCCTTTGATGCGCAATCCTCTTCTATAGTCCAAGTTTCAATTTCTGGTCCACTTTCATATTCTTACAATAATTATTAAAAATTTTCTGTCTATATTCTTTAACTTCGAATTTAATTCTTCTTCCGTTTGTTAACAAAAGGTGCCAAGTTTGTCTCACTGGTACTACGATGTGATTCCCTTCTTCACTTGCTGCAAGTGGCAAAGCGAACAAAGCTCTGGCTGTTCAACCTACCGATTTGAGAGAAGAGCTGCGCAGGATTGCGTCGGTTACCAAGTGCCTTCAGTGGGTGAGTTTTTCAGTAACGGCCTATAGCAATGTTCTGCATGAGTTCAATATACCACAAGTTTGCCCATAGTCAGGACAGAAATTTTCGGGGAGAATTTAAATTCTAAAAGACTTTTATTTTTCGTGCCTTGGAAGGAAATACGAACAATTTTAATTGTTTAGGTCTACAACAAACAACTGGTAAACAACTACTAAAGTACAATGGAATTTATAAAACACAGTCATTGAGTTCGATCTTTGCACTTTAGCGAAAGCTTTTCTCACTCACTGTAGCAATCTGGAGCACAATCAGTACAACGCACTTATTTCGTTAATCTCATCTTTCAATTCATGAATTTGGACCCATTTTCAAAAATCTTCGTAGGACACTTGTTTCTAGACTTAATTAAACTACAATAACTTAGCATGCAACAGCTAGATTACCGCCTTCCTTATAGGGACTACTGCGTCTTACGAAGTTCTTATAACTCGATGATTCAACCCGAGTCTCGAATTAAAATTTAAAAGTCCCATCTCTTTGCCACATGCTGTGTCCAAATTTAGAATTGTATGAGCTTGAAATACTGTGTCTGATTTGTCACAATTTCAAATTAGATGATAAAGTTAGCATAGCTGTATTACATGCGTAGATTCCCCTGCCGTCGGTTGCTGCTATTATGTGAGTCGAATATTCAGATGAACAGGACGTGCTCCAAATAGGACGGTTTTTTAATCTGATCTGCAATAATTGCCCTTGGCAGTTATATCTGGTCACAGTAAAGTAAATTGATATTCAAACTTTAACCTTCAGATTAGCTTTCGTGAATAATTTCTGAAATGGAATAATTCGGTTGGAAAAATTCGGCAAGATAATTGTGATAACTCATGATTATAATTAAAAGATGAATTCTGTTAAACCTAGCAATCTCTGCTATATAAATCCGTCACTTATAAAGTTAGTCTTGACTGCGTTCTAATGGCGTAATTGAGAGGGATTGAAGTTACTGCAAAAGGTCTTTTACTCGTATTTTTATTTACTCAGCGATAATTATTTTGTTTTTCTTTCTCAGAAAACGAATTATTTTAGTATGAGGCTCATATGCATGATATACTTAGACACCAGTAGATTGTGTGCAATCGCAGCAGCTGTTTCTTTTTTTAGTGAGACGTGTACTCATCAAAACATATAAATTAAAAAAGAATTAAATCATGCACTTCGATGTATTTTCCATCGTCTCGAAATGGGGCACCTAGGATGCATAAATTTATGTACTCTGTAAATTTACACTCTATGACAATGTATGTATTTACGCGTTTACCTGCCGCATACGGCGCACCCAGATTTATAATCTCATAAACCCAGATACATATTCCTATATGCATCTTGGTGTTTAAGATTGATATTCATAAGCAAATTTTAATTTTTCAGCTACCGTCTTTGGCGACCCCCACATCTACACTTTTGATGGCACTCAGTATACCTTCAACGGCAAAGGAGAGTTTGTCCTCACTCGAGTTGATTCTGTACGACATGTGCTGGACGTCCAGGGCCGCTTCGAGCAAATAGATGAAAATTATCTCGGAGGAGCAAAGGCCACTTTACTGACCGCAGTCGCAGCTCGAGACAACGTGTCGTCTGTCGTGGAAATCAGGCGGAGGCCGTTGGACGCGATTTGGCGTTACCATCTCGATGTCATTGTCGATGGAAGGAGAGTCTACTTCGACAGATATTCTCAGAAGATACAGCAGTTCAGAGGTAATTCATGTAATCAAACTCTTTTTAAAACTTGCTCGTTAAAGAGAACGTTTGCTAAAGTGCGACGCCTTATTGGTTTTGCTTGTTCTGATTGGATGAAATAAATTTCCTGACATATTACGAGTATACTTGTCCAACAAAAGACGCGCCCTTGAGCAAAGTTCACAAAGATGTAATTTGAATAAAAATGTTTGTTGGTGAAAAACATTCTCGCAAGAAGTCTTGTTTAACCCTAAAGTATTTGATTTTTCAGAATGTGTTGTGTACACACCCAGCAACATCCTTAATCAAAGTCAAGTGGTGGTCATGTTTTCATCCGGAGCGGGAGTCGAGGTGCTGGAAAATAATGGCTTCCTGGGCATGCGAGTTTTCTTGCCATTGACGTTTGCCGTGAGTTCTTTATGACTACTGCGTCAATTTACGCTTCTGAAAGAATAAATGACTGTCTTTTCTACTCACCACGTACTATAAGCTTTCTATGATATTATGTTCATTCAGAAACGTAGGCTGTAATCTTTGTACGCTAAAACATTGTTTTTTCTTTGCAGAATGTAACCCGAGGGCTCTTAGGGAACTGGTCGTTTGATCCTGAGGATGACTTCGTTTTACCGGACGGCACACAAGCTCCTTATTACGACACTCAAAACTTCAAAACAATCCATGAAGAGTTTGGATTGAAATGTGAGTTTCTTATTGGCCTAAAGTTGTGTGCAGCGCATATAATATTAATTCGTAATACATGAGGTTTTCGGGTGTCCTAAATGGTACGTTTGTTAACTTGAGACCATAATAGTTTTATAAGTAAGATTTTATGAGAATGTAATATACAGCTAATAACCATCTCATCATTGCAGGGGTGGTGGATGGCCAAGAAGACGAATTTAAAGGCAGAAGTCTATTCACGCATGAATCCGAACGATCTAGCAATTACTACTACGATTCAGATTTCACTCCAGAGTATGAAAGAGTTCCTGTCCTCAACAAAAGCGCGTAAGTTCTAACTAACTTCTAATTTCTAACATTCCTATTTTCAGAACGTACGGTAGGATTTATATATTACGTTTTATTTCCAGCTATTAGAGACTTTTTTCATGAACCTAAGGTTAATATACATTTTTATAACGGCTTGAAAATTTTTTAAGAATATTTCTCAAAGCTAATTGGTACTGCTATAAGTATTTGGCATAAATTTCTTACTTGTAAAATAACTTTAATTAATGCTGACTTGAGTCCGAAATGTACGCTTTTTAGCTCGTATAAAATAAATTCAATGCATCATTGCGGTAGACACAATATTAGGTCTGTTTTAATATTTTTCTACGTATTGACTTATGACTTAATATTCAGAACTACAACCCAATGGGAAATAGACATGGTGTGTGGAGACTCGTACCAGTGCAACTTCGATTTTGTGACGACCTTACGTCGGGACTTCGCTGCGATGACCAAATACTACCAGGACCAGTTCGTCAACATCAAGGATTCTGACTTACTGCCAGGTAAATTTTAGTGCACGGCAATTTAGTTGTGCAGTTTTGGAAATTTAGATTAATATTTCACGCCTCAGCGTAACAGGTACAACACCGAAATACACACACATCGTGACAACACAGTTAATGATAACAACAGAGACCTATGGGTATAATGAGAATCCTAACAGCATTAGAATATTACAATGGGGATGCTGCTCGCCAGCATAACAAAATGTATGAGCCTGTTCTTGTGTATAGTCAAGGAACAGTAAACGGAAAAGTGAGTACTTTTTAGATCACCCAAACGTTGCCGACTGCAGCTGTACAACAATTTGTCATAATCAAAAAAAGAATGAAAGCATCGTCTAGCCGCCTCTGGTCTTGAGACTGAGTATTTTATTGTTGCCACTCCACGATTGTGTCTTAATAGAACATGTTATCTTATGTTACAAATTCGAATTATATTTAAAAGTGAAAGCGCCCGTGATGAAAGGGTGTAACAGTGATAGACAAAACTTCATGAATAATGTGAAAAGTCCAGATTAGTCAAGAATACAGATTAGTCAATTTATCCAATGCACAGAGTTACTAGAAGGTTTTGACTGATGAATTACTTTAAAGTTCATGTTTTTACAGAATCTGTTACCGATTTACTTGCACCGGCGTGTCGTGAATATACTTATTCTCGAAACTTGTTTTCCCCCTCGAAGTTTGCATGCAATCAGTGTGACAGCTTGTAACTGTCGTTTGGTTTTGAATAGTATGTACAGAAAACCTAGCACAGTTATGCGGAAATAGCTGGAGCTATGAACCTTATAGTAAAGCGCAGTAGCCAGCAAGCTCTACTATTTGCTTAGTGCTAGACCCAATACTATATTTCTTTTAAGTACGTGTACGATTCTCGATTTGGGTTTTCAAAATTTCTGGTTGTTATTTGAAATATTTATGTACTATTTTCTAATGGGAATCACTTTTTTCGAATACGTAAAACTAAAAATTTAGAATACAAATCAAATNTGCTCAGTGTTTCCCTATGAACGAACATCTAAAAATTCATTTTGTGTTCAGTGATCTCGTGCGGAGCCCTGCCCACGCCGCCGCACGGCAGGAAGTCCACTTTCAACTTCCTGAGCGGCGCCGAAGTCAAGTTCGACTGCGACCCGGGCTACGTGTTGCTGGGGGAGCAGCGGCGCTGGTGTTACGCGTCCGGCGACTGGAACTGGCCCGAGGATGGAGAGGCAACATGCGTCAGTAAGTGCCAGTTTACCAACGTTCAATTTCTTGCTTTTTCCATTGGGTCATTGATGTTTGCGGGTTGTGATAGCTGTTTCAATGTACGGGGCGACAGTCAACGCTCAATCATTGTTCTGTTTTTCGATTGTTTGACGTGTCATACGTGTACGTTTTTGATGGGTGCAATCTAGTTATGTTTTTTAGTTCATAAATGATTCAATGTTTTTTGAACAGTCATGGAAAGCTTACCTTTGGACTATGAAAAACACACGTCCCATGCATTCAAGATGAAGCGAAAGCTTCTTTAGCAAAACGGTCCTGCCTCACTCACTTCTATTTACTGGAATATGAGCACGTATCTCAATGGCAAACGAGAACGATCTTGGATGATTTACTACCTCAACATAGTAGAGGAATCTCGACGCAAAACTGAATCGATTGAACACCTTGCATAAGTTTTATCAGAGATTTATCTTAGGGGGAACTTCTTTTTCTAGGTGACTTTCTCAGACAAGCAATTAAAAACTTGTACATCCGAGTGTTTCGAACTGTTTCTTTTTCAGAGGCAAAAAAGATTTACGCACTTAGAAATCTTTCATGGTTTCGTTTTAAATTTTTACCTAATCATCCAGCGTTGATAAATAAGTTTATAATTCTGCTACTAGGTGCAAATTGGATGCGTTGGGGCCAGTTTGGTTTCCTTAAAACATCTCAATTTGAATATTTTGGCAGATTGATTGCTCTTTCATCGAATCAGAATTCTATTTTGAAAGCAAAATTTACAAACTGTTAAAGTTGACTAATTTTGCTCTCATAGGACAAAAAATTGGCTAGAACGGATTTGATTAATAGCTTTTTATACGATGCAAATTGTATACCATCATCAAATGAGATTTTAAAACGAAATTGATGTATGTATTTTCTGCTGAGATGGGAAAAAGAATTCAACACTGCTTTAAGAAATAAGCGAGGCATGATTATTTAGCTATGTTAGTTAAAAACCGAATTGTCTGTGTAGTGCTGATCATTCAAGTTTAATGGATCTATCACAGAAGATCGAACAAAAAATACCTGGGGTATTCTACAGTTAATTTTAAATTTCTAAGTAGTAAATATTCAATCCACAGTCAAGTATCCTGAATCAGCATACATCTGTACAACTTATTTACCTTGGATACCATGGAGATGTTTGGGCCTTCACGCTCGGGCCACACTGGGGTGCCGCCGCTAAGTTGCAGTAGCCAAGATGCAGTTAAAGATGCATTCGAGACACCTGTTTCGAGAGTGGCCATTACTGCTTTACGATCTCACCTGGATTTCCGATCGTATCCGTTATTTGTGTGGAATGAAAATCCCCAAGTAAAATGATTTGACAACTTCAGGCAAACTGCTGTGATTGCTGACAAATTTTGTATGATTTGGGATTTTAGAACGAAATTCAGACAGCGTGCAAAATTTGCTCTATAAGATAATTCATTCTTCCTGAAATCTTCAGAACACATACTTTCCCCAATTTGAAGTACCCCCTTGCTTCTGAGCTGGGGAGATTTTTACACTATGTGCTCAACAACTGTTATTAAAGAAATTACCGAGTTGTTCAAGGTGTACATCTGAGCACTAATAAACTCGCTGTAAATAACTTTTTAGAGAACTTTTTTAATAATTATTTGATTGGACGTGATCTAGAAATTTTCAAACAAGTATTGTATGAAGCATATACATGTATAGAACTATTTATATCAACTTTATAGAAGAAATTGAAAGTATTGAGTTAATTACTAGTCACATTATCTAGTAAATCCTCCAAATTAGTAAATTTCCGAATGTGATGGTGTTCCTAAAAAGAATATTTTAATAACAAATTCAGAGCAACAATGTGAAGGAAATTTAGACCCTGTCCTATCATTTTTCAAGCTTTTTAAGCCATTTTCATTAGGCTTGTGCGAAATTTTATTAATTTATGGACAGTTGCAGGATGATAACTCGTATCTAGGACGAACAAGAAATGCTTTTCACCCTAGAAACAAACTTGTGCTTAGCAACACTCAGGAGCAGAGAATTAAATACGCCTGACAGCACATTATGTTTTCTCAAACAGACTTCAGCAAGTATTAGTTTATAAATCTTTCAACTGTAAACTTGTTTCTATATTGATGAAAACACAGCCTCGCTATTAATTTTGGCAAACATTGACTAAGGGCTCTACCAGTTCCACACTTCATTAAAATTTGAGTTACCTAAGTAGGTTAGTTCTGCCTTTTTCTTTGCTTCTTTGTGATTGAAATGCTTCATGTCCCGGACTGTATCGGGATTTTTACTTCGTGTTCTTACAGATTCAATGGGGTTTTTGTATCATTTCAAATTTGAGTGCTAACAGCGATGATACACTTCTAATGAAATGTACATACACAGAGCCAAAATTTCAGCTCACGCCTGTAGTTCATGCGAGGTAATCGTGTCACGTTTCACCTATTTTTATCATGAAAAACTTAGCACCACGTCAAGTATGTTCGTACATTGATTACGTACGCAATTAAAATTTTGCATGTAACTTTTCGTTCATAATCCGCTACTTTTGATTTTTGATTTTACTGCCTATGTATCAGGCAGCTTCTAACTGATTTTCGTGTGGTCAAGAGAGACTTTGGCGAAGCAAGTAGCGTATTTGGTGGCGGGCTCTGTCAGAGCTCGCCTGAAAATGTCTGCCGATGGAGAATTAATATTCTGTCGAGCCGAGCGTTTATAATAAGTCCAATACTACTATCCAAATTGGCGATTCTTCATGTAGTATTTCAAGTTTAGAGCGTGTACAGTGAAAATTCAAAAATGATTTTCGTTTGTTTTCAGCAAATAACATTTTTGTTTACATTTGAACTGAACATTGCATTATTAAGAATAACTTAAATTTGAAGTCCACTATTGTCCTGCCACCAACGTCTCTCTTCGGGTAATTTATTAATGAAAATTGATTCTCCTGATAATAAAAGTCTGATTCTATTGATTAACTCTGTTAAACCTGCTTCCACCGAAGCATTGCCTTGTTTTTTTAAGCAAGGAAAGAAAAACGATGCGGGAAGACGATGGTGGCGGTGACTAGCAATCAATACATTTTTGAGTGACCAAGTCTCCATGGTTTATTTGCAGCCGAACAAGAATACCAAACGATGACCCAAGGCGTCGTCGCTGGCACTGTGCTGGCTGTACTTGTGCCCGTTGTCATCGCAGTGGGTTGCTTCGTGTGTCACCTTCGTATCTCACGTCAGGAAAGGATGGAGGATGAAGATTTCAACTACGTCGTACCCCAGCAGCCTCGACACAAAAGTCCTGCCCAATCTATGTCGTCAACCATCCCGAAAAAATCCTTTTCGACTTCGAGTGGTTCCAGAATGTCAACTGGGTACCCCACCGTGCACATGGAAGACGCCCCCGACGTTTCTCAAGTGCAAGTAGAAAACGCCACTTTGGTGCAGAGCCACGGCAGACAGAGCGTTCGAGTGCCGGCGACCGCGCCGCCGCACGAATACGATCAGTCCGATACGGAGTCGGAAGGCGATGGCGACAGCCTGAACGCTGCATCATCGTACGATGGGGAATACGATACAAACGAACCCCTTGATAACAAACCGGTCACCTTTACGAATGTTCTGTGGGATATTCCTGCCAATCGACACCACCAGTCTTCGGCGGAGAGCACTGTGTGATCAGCCAATACATGTTCCTCCTTTCCTCCAATGACCCACCAACAGAAATATTTTTGTTGGTTGTCATTCTTTTCACACATATATGTAATTCGAAATTTTGCACTTATCGGTTACAATACAAAATAATGCCATTAAATTTTACTGTTAATATGATGGTTGATTCTTTGTTTTGGACTTGACTTTTCGGAACTTTTGTTGTATGTGGCAGCATATACAATCCCAACGCGTTATGGTTTGTTACATTGAAGTTACATGTGCATGTAAACAGAAGGTTTCGGAACTTCACGCTAACGTTTCTTAATCCTTTGAGTGTTTCTCCCATAATTGCTTTTCTTGTCGGCATGTCCATAAAATTTATTTGCTTTGACTGGAATTTTACACACAAAAATTTAAAAAATCTTAATAACTCATAAGCTTTTTAGTTTAGGTCGCTAGCTTTGTTCACAACTGCATTTTGAGACTTATAAGAGGACCAATAAGTCTTAGTCGTAACAATAGTTTGTAAGTAAACTTAATCCTACATCTTCAGTTTCATTTACTGTAACTTTTCGCTGATGTAAGATAATATACTCCAGCTTTGTAAATTACTCATTAACAAATATTCAAAAAATGCAACGCGTAACAAATATTCTTATCGCCACCTGTGTTCGCAGACAAACTCTGCTTAGAGTTTTTTGCCCAAGATTGCGAATAGAATAATTGTAAGACTTCTTTTTCAAAACCATTGTTTTATAACTTAGGCAGTGTGAATTATGAAATAAACGTAGTCTTAATGAAAAGTGAAAATGTGCCGTAATAATAAATTTTACACTTTTTGAGTTTCGTGTTTTGACAATCTGTTGAAGAAGTTTTGAACAGAGATGAACTATAATTACGTACGTTCAAGTACAGTAAAATCGTGCTTATATTGAATATAAATCCTTTTGCTTGGATTTAAAAAAATTGCAGCATGTGGTAGAAAAGTAATTCATGCTTCACAAAACAAGCAATGCGGACGGTAATCCTTCTGCTTGGCAATGTACATCACGTGGGTGTATGCCTGACTTTTCCCAAACTCAAAATAAATCGACAGCTGACCGAATCCAGTTGTAGTTCATTTATAGTTCGCTTCCTTATTTTGTTACATCCAAGTTTTCAATGAAATAAACTAATGAGACGATTACATAGAATAATTCAAGTTATAATACTTTTTGTTGTTGCAACTAACAGTGAATGTCTGCTCGGAGGTATTTCAAAACGGAGTGAAAGGACATTGACTGGGAGCTGAAAAATTGAAAACGATGAAAACAGTTAACTATAGACAATGACCTTGCAAGAACTTGATTGTGAGATATGTCAGTCAACATCAATCAGGAGAATCTAAGATGATATCTATTTTTAAAACATTACCTTGCATTAGCTCCATTCGACGTACGTTAGTGTTTTTTCATCGAGAAGCTGGAGGTCGCATGAAAGAAAGCTGAACCCGCACAGTGAACCTAAAGAGGCAAGTTGTCAAGCGTGCTCACACCGAACTCACATCTACAGGTAGTGTAACCGCTCGTTATTTTTACGGAGTGAGAATTTTGAAAACTCTCGTC
>VOMN01136865.1:0-16947 GCA_014899125.1 Orchestia grillus | reverse complement strand
GAAAATTAGTATATGACATTTGCTATACATTATCGACTAGTATGCTAAGTTTCAGAACAATAGCTCAAACTATTCTTGAAATATGGACAAAAACCACTATTGACTATTATCTTCAGCCATACTGTACTTGACACCATGTCTCCGTATGCCGAGCCTTGCTTCATTTAACCCGATGTCAACTGGAATAAAATGTTTCTCTGCGTGGGCAGCGGAGTGGCTGATTAAGGTGGCCCCAGCCTACTACGACATGGGCAACTTCCCGCAGTGCGAGGCGCGTCGTCAGCTCGAGGCCATCATCGCCAAGCTCGACTCGAAGCAGTTTAGGGAAGGCTTCTAATGAGCACCAGCCCTTCATGACGCGAAATTTGCCGCATCGCATGGGAGAAGGGAACCGAAAAGGGATTTTTTGAAGATTTTTCTAATGTAAGTTCATTTATTCTGTAACATGTATAAGCACGAAAATGTCGACTGGCTAACGTGTTCTATCAAAATAAAGGTTAATCGATGTATCAGTGCCAATGCGGACTTAACCAGAGGAGGTTTGACCATAGCAAGAATTATATTCTTCAGAGTTCAACGTCGCATTAAAAACACCTTCACTTCAAAACATGTGGTAAGCACTGAATGGCAAACGTTAGTGTTTCGGAACATTATAAATACCTCCCCGTAGTAGGGTCGAATAATTTTTGGGTTTCATTGTTGAGGCTATTTGAAAAGATGAAGAAACAGAGTTCGATTTCATAACAACTAAATATAACCATTTGAAAATTGTGGAGCTCTAAATTGAAGCAAAATGTCCAAGAAAATATCTGTGACATTGTTGGATGTAATTTATCAATGGAGATCTTACAAGTGCACCTACCGAGCTTTACTGCTGAGATCACCCAAGATGGTCGCGGTGTGCGAGTTGGGAAATAATAGTAATTGAGACCTGTGTTAAAACTCTTTCCATAACCAACACCTTTTATGTTATGGACAATCTTAAAAATGTGGAAAACTTCTAGAATGTTCTGTTTCAAACGTCTGGCTCCTGAAGTGGATATTATTTTGTAAAAGTTGAAATCTTTTTCATCTCAGAAATCTAGGTCTTACGGTAGATTGTTTGCTAGGCAGTGTACATTCCAGTGCCGTAGTTGTATTGTTTACGACGGAATGTACTTTTACAAAATTCTTCAACTTACTAGTTGGATTTTTGAACAGTCAACGTTGGACGTTGAATACAGGGTGAAGGGTGTCACGCAAGGACTTTCAACGGTCGGGATTCGCCGCCCTGCATTTTCTATTTTACTACTTCTGCAGCAGTAATCATTGTGGCAATCATGCGAGAAGTCGTATCGATGGAGAGGCGTTGTATGGTAATTTTGTAAACGTTTTCGAAAGCATTTAATTCGTCGTTTATCTTGCGTATTTTCAGTGGCATTTGAGGGAAGATACGGAAGGGGGGCAGAACGTCGTATTTGATATAGATGTTATAGTACCTGTGCAAGCTTGTGTTTCTTATGTGTACCATTTGATGTTTTTAAAATATTTTTACCTCAACGCTAATACACATTCGCATTGATGAACGATGAAATTATGATTAAACATGTTCAAATTTGTTGAGTTATGTTAGTACGTTCCATATCAGAAATTTTGGCGAGTGGTAAACACAGTGGCTGTTGATCATCTTTATTACCTTTCCACTACATAAATCCTGAATCAAAAATGAATTATGTAAGAGGTATTAGAAGGAAATCAATAGAAATAAAGAATAATAAGCGAAAAGCGTAGTTGTCCAATCATCGTCTTAAGTCAACTTCAGCTCGGCGATGCTCTGCTCCAGACTCTGTAACGAGAAAGCAAAATAGAAACAACCCCGTACTACTGCTATCGATGTATAGTAAATAACGAAAAAAGTGCACCATTCATGAATAAACCAATTTGGCATCAAAACGTTATTGAACGATACGAAATATTAACGTACATGGAAAAGAGATGAGATATCTTCAACACTTGCACAGGCACGCTACCATGGACTGATCGCCAGCTTCGTTCATGAGACACAGTGTAGTAGATATGAAAAATAATGTATATCAACTAGCAAAAATAGCTGACATTTTCGCAGCGGGCAGATAGAGTGACCGTCGACGACGCTCCTTTCTGCGCTCGATGGCGTGGCTTAGGCAACTACGTCGGTCTAATCGCTTTTATGACCTTCGTACTAGAAAACTGGTAATTTTAACAAAACGCTGACAATTTCATCCTTATATCACACTTATCTCTACGTGCATTATACCGAAATGAAAAATGATGCGAAGCCAAGTAAGTGTTCCCATCAGTTGTGGATAGATTAGATTTAGTTGAGTCAATATAGAATTATTTTTGTTTGGATACTTTCAACGGGAAGCACTCGCCCAAATGAGATAATAACCTTAAGCTACCGTTTACAAGAGCTGTGGTGCTACAGGTAAGATGATACTAGAAGGAAATAATGGTTGAAAATTGGTCACTACATACGTAACGTTCTTCTAAGGTTGGCTATTATATTCACTTTAACCGCCTACAACTTTATGACAATGCTCATATTCCTAACGGTAGGATACAAACTCTAACATATTCGAACAAAGATGACGGCATTTCATTTCCTTGCAACAGAATGCAATTTTAAAATACGAACCTAGGCGTCAGTGATCAATAAACATTTAGGATTTGTCAATACTAAAAGCATGACATGACAAAGGGAGACATGTGCTCATGATTCCATAGCAGAAAAACAAGCATGGAACATGATAGGATATTAACAATTACTATGAGGAGTTCAATGAAATGAGTCAAACATCAACAAGCATGAAATTTTAAAACGTCAATATTTAATTTATATTACGAGCACTTTGCTAGGTGCTAAAATATAATAACACAACGGCCTGTTACATACTTGCTCAACAGCTTCAAGTGGCTACCATTCCCACTTTAAATAAGCTTCTGGACAAAAAATTAGTCGCCTATTTTATTTCGAAATCCGGTGCATTGCTGCTTTTCGAGGATGGCAACTGCTGGGTGCAGCAGACTAGAACTCATTAATTGGCATGACAGGCATTCAGGTTATGTTCAGATTGGCCAGAAAAGTCCCCAGACATGAACGTAATAGAAAATTTGTGGGACTCTCTCTTACGACAAGTTCATCGATCGAGAAGATCGTTCACGTACTGTGGCCGCACTACCGTATCATTTAATGCAAGAGTGGTTGAAAATCGACCATGTGTACATCATAGCAATTGTAGACTCAATGCTGCTCAATGTTGCCGCCATTATTTGTGCTCGTGGAGGTCTTACACAATAACAGTAGCCGGAGACTAATTTTTTTTTATCCAGGAAGCTTGTTTAATCACAACAAAAACAGAGACTAGAGATGAGTTAGGCATTTTATTTCTGTCGCAACGAGTTTTCATGACACAGCACACTTGTAATGGAAAAAAAATCATATTAGTAGAACTCCATTAATTGATCTCTCGCCTCGTTCCTCGAGCCATTTGCTTTTCTATTCTATATTTGTGAGGAAGTTTTGAGATGCTTAAAGATTTTCAGAACCAAAACAGTTTTCCTTTGCAACCTGACAATGTACATACTCGTATTAAAGAAATAAAATATTACCAGTTTTGAAACACTGAAGATCTCGTTTTGCACCTTTGATTCTGAATTATAATAATGTACTTAATACCGCATTGAAGTTAAGGCAAAATTGAACGACAAGTTTTTCAATAGCTTAAACAAGACCTTCACTGTGCCGCTTTTACAGCCGAGGTGAAGATATTAAATAATGTCGCACGTATCGCTGTCGGTCCACTTCTCATGCGACCTCAAGTAATCAAGGACTCTGTTACAACACCGTATGATGCAAAAATGAGTTCATTTTATAATTAATTGGATCACACAACAAACGGCTTATAAATTCAATAGCTGCTCATGTTTAGTGTTCGTTGACTTTCAATTACTGAAAAAAACGTTTCTTCACATAATGGGGGAAAACCTGCTAGGGTGTTAGAAAAAGGACGTTAGTCACACACAAAACATGCGTACAGCCGGTACAAAGAGACCTGAGTGCGGGGCTCCGCCATCCAGGCTGTGTGCGGATGAGACAGCAGTTCTTCCGTGATCGGCTCTGGCAGATCCTGACATTGCCAGTGGCTACATTCAGAGCGTAATGCCTACATAACATGACACCATGGGCCAAAGCACTCGAGCTAATAAGTTAAATACTTAATAATAATGGGCTAAACGACGGTAGTACTTGCTCAACTCGGTAACCCACATTTGTAATTTTATATCTGTCGCATATTTTCACGAATATAGATTTAACAATGATTGTTGTACAATATATACAAAAAATTCTCAGCTAGTGTGATAAATGATGTATGTACCGTGACTAGAATTGCTAAATCTAAAATCACTTGTTACACTTTAAATTTATTCATCTGCTCTCATGCGAGGGCACTTCATTAATACGATTATCCCTCAGTTGCACTTACGCCCGACATTAAATATATCCTCGCATATTTTTAATAAAATTAGTTTATCATATACTTGACTATTTCAAGTCATTACATATGTTGTTAGTGTATCTCTGAGGTAAACTCGACTAGAACGTTTCAGAAAGAATTTGATTCTTTAAGATATCAAACGGAAATACAGGACGTGCTCAGAATTATTCACATCCCTTTCAATAATTGATTTTAAACCTTTTTTCTTGGTACAATTAAGCAACTTCTACATTTAATTTATTTATGTGGCTAGGGAATAGAAGAATATTCCTGTTGTTTTCCTATGAAAATAGAAACTACAAACTGCAGCCGTGATCCAGCCAACATGGTAAAGACGAAAGAGCTCCGCGTCGATTTAAGATCACAAATTATTGAAGCATCCAAGAATGGTAAGTGCTACGAAACAATTTATGATGCAAAAATCAGCAGCTCAAAGCACTGATGAAATACCAAAAGCGTCATACTACTAAACCCGTGAAGGGCGGGGAATGAAGCGGAACATTTCACTTGAACAAAACATAAAATAATGCAAGAAATTTACAATAACCCGAGAACCACAACTAAAATAATCTTGAATAATCTAAGAAACTCTGGTAAAAAATTGGAAAATCTACGTTTCAGGGAACATTACAGGACTACAAGGTTACAGGCCAAGAGAAACGCCTCTCCTTCGAAGAAGACACGTTAAAGCTTGCCTAGATAGAGATTCAAGTCTCCCGTGATCTTTATTTAGTCGGATGAGACAAAAGTTGAGCTTTTCGGTCACCCATGAGGTTTCTTTTGCTTGCCGAAAATGGTGAAGTTTTCTTACCAAAAAAACACTCGGCTGTCAAGCATGGTGGCGAAAATTGAATTCTTTGTGTCTGCTTTTAGCTAGCCAATGAAATTTCAAATGAGAACGTTAGTCATCTGAAGTAATTGATTTTGGGCCTTATTGGATCTCTTTCAACGCGATAATGATAAAAAGCACACGGTCAAATCTGCTATGAAATAGTTGGAAGATAATCATGTAAGCTTATTACAGTGGCCAAGCTCGAGCCCCGATTTGAATACAATTGAGAACTCGCGAATGTCTTTAAAGAAAAATGTGAATTGGGAACCAAACAATCTTGGAAGATTTGGCAGAATCTGCAAAAAGGAGTGAGTCAATATTCTTGGATATTTTCAAGAAACTTGTAAATCAACTAGAAAAACGTCTGATTGAAATAATTGCTAATAAGATGTTTGTGCAATCAATTATATATTATTGAATGGGTTATGAATAAATTTGAATCTATCGTTTTCCTTACTCGCATTCCTGTTCAACGTTACATAAACAATTTTTTTTAAACCTAATCGAGTTAACGTCAGATACACCCCGAAAACTTTCACAATTAGTTAATGTAGAAATACCTCTCAGGAGGTATGAATAGGCAATAGGGTTAGGTTTGTCCATCCTACGCTAGGGGATCTATCGTCCCCCAAGAGGCACCGTTAGGTTACCTCAGCTTCAGTTAGGCCTCCGAGATCTATTTTTTGCGCCCACTTTGATTTCTTCCATTTTCATGCCTTCTTCGCTGATGATTTTTCATCTTTCCCTTCTCTTCCTTCTAATTCTAAACTTGTTGTTCCTATGCGTAAGGGATCTTGGGTGGGAACACACCTTGTGCGGGGATTCCTCATTTTCCTGAGTCTAAGTCTAAATGATCCTTTCTCTTTCGGTGCAAGGGAGTTTGAGTTACTGAAGCGCTTCTTTATTTACTACTTCTATTACTAATGTAAAAAAAGTGAAGTAATGAATGAAATATTAAAATTTTATCAAAATATACCAGGGCATGAATAATTTCGGCCGTAACAGTACGTCCACAGTTTTCCCAGAACAGAAGCCGTCATTAATACCGTATTTACAATCAATGCACACAAGCGGTGATTCTAGGTGCTACAAAACCTCAAATGACACTGATGTACGCATGCGACAAGTCACATGAAACTATTCCCGGCCATTCAATAATGCGTACAAGATGGTCGCCATAGTAGTATATACTTTGATAGCAACTCCTAATTCGTGTTAACAGCCATCAACGCTCAATTAGAGGCAGTTAGAGTCATGGTTTCAAGTTCCCTATCCATGTGAACTGTGATCCGATGCGAGCGAAAAAATAGGGCCATTTAGTATGGACTACAGATAACAGGGAATCCATGTACACAGTGTGTTCCCACACAAGTTCCCTAGCGCACAGAAGCTGCATGAAGAGGAAGAAAAGACAAAGAAGAGATAGCGAGGAAGGTGTAAAAATTGAAAGCAAAGTGGGCACGAAAGATAAAAGTCCCGAAGGCCTATCTATAACTGAGGTAACCTAACAGAGATCCCCCGAGATCGTCAGTCCCTATAGCATAGAAAAGACAAACTTAACTGACCTAACCCTACCGCCTATCTTATACCTCCTGAGGGATTCTAAATATCAAGGAATCGGCATCAATAAAGATTTTGGAATCGGCACATCACTAACTGAAACATACCACAAATAAACTAAATGATACCGAAATATAGTTATAATAACCGTACTCATGGCCATGACAACCAACAACTTTATCTGGAAAAAGGAACATGTCAATTAAAACTCAATAAACCTACGAAGGAAACTACCACGCAGTAATTGCTGCGCAATTATTGCTAGACAATAAGAAGTAGCAATACTTGAAACTCACGATGTCTTACAATGAAATGTGGCATTGACAGTTATTTAGAACAGCTGATGTCCCACAATAAGAAATAGCACGAAGAGTCATTTAGAAGAATCATACCCAGTGAGACGAACTGATTTACCTTGAAGTTCCAGAGAATGAGGTAGGAGTCTGAACCGCAGGTAGAGACGGAAGTGGCGCCGCTCTTGTCCCCCTTGAGGACCTGGATGTCGGTGATGGTGTTCTGGTGGAGGGTAGCCAGCGTTGTATCGCTGCTGTCCGTGCGCGCCGTGCGGTCCAGCGACTTGAACTTGCGCATCGCGCTAAACAAACAACCGTAAAGTTTAAATGCAAGAAATTTTGGAAGTATCCCTAACAATGAAAACGTGACGATTTTCACGGTCTAAAGGAAAGAAAGATAGGACGTAGATATATCACGTATTACGTTGCAGAATGTGTAGATACAAAATCCAACGCGCATGCGTATGTATTAATAACACATGAAAGTGTTAACGTCGAAGACTTCAACCAGAGGATCGCGATCAATAAAAGAAACGTTAATGAAAGACCTCAACTGGCAACGACAACGTCAAGATGACACTGCATAGTACAAATTAATGTACAGACCATTTGAAAGCTAGAAATTTCAAGTTTCACTATTGCTAGGAAACAAGAAAATGCGCCTCTAAATACCGCGAATTCTCATTATAAAAGAACAATTTCAACGTCGCATTCAAGTCTGCTCAAGATATCACTGTAAAAATCATTTTACTAGCTTGCAACGAAGGTTGTATAATAAATGCCCATTATTAAACACTTTAGCTATAAATTAGGTAATAAGTCCATACCGGCTAACAACACAGATTTTGCCATTTTTTAATTGAATGACCCGTTGCAGAAAGAATTTTGGACACGTACATAGGACTAACACAAAAATTAAACCATTCAAGTTCTTCTACGCATTACAACAGCTAAACCCTTAGCATGGGCTTATTAAAAGTCATTTTGGTCCCACGATTTAACGAACAAACGAAATTATCGCTCCTCGCCACGAACTGGTACACAACGAAACGCCAATGGTCGTACGCAGGTGTAAAAATTACATCGTACATATGAAAAAAATACAGAAATACAGAAAACCGCGAATGCCCTCAATAGTTTCTCTGAACTAAATACTAATTCGACCTTAAAAAATAAGACGAGAAAAATAACAGGTCAACATAGCCTAGTTAAAATTCTCGCTAAAATCTTTCAACTTGAGTAGCAGAACTTGCTTTAGTTAGGTCAGGACACGTTAAGAACGACCCAGTGCGCGCTACTACGATAGGATGCTGGCCTAGTGTTTCAATGCGAAAAATTTTACCATCTGTTTTTCAGGTTGGGTGATTGATATTAATTCTCCGAGCTTCATAAGAAATCGAAGAAATACTGTACCAACTTCATCGGAGCACTTAGCGTGGGAACATCCACTTTTACACAAATCCAAAATTTCCCAGCCTAAATAGGTTTTCGAAAGTTTCAAAACCTCTCCACTGAAGAAATTTACAATATCACATTTTCAAGTTGAAGTTGTGGTATATTGAATAAGCACAACAATTATTTCCTATAATTTGGCAACCATTAGTAATATTTCCCTTATTGCTCAAGCTATTCCTTGAAGTTATACTCTCCCCCTCCATTGAAGGTCAAGCGTCAAAGCTTCAATACGCTCCTTCCTCTTCTCTTCAACTTCAAACTAATTTCAGAATATAACCTGTAAATAGAAACATTCCACAACAGAAATTTTCGTTATAAATTCTAGTAGATTCATGCAAAAAAAAAAATAGAATACCATAATTTTCCAGTTATGTCAACTAGGTAAGCACAACACCAACACGTACCGCACAAAAGTAGTCTTGTCTAGCATTTGCCTGGTTCAATCATTTGAATACATAAGAACATTATTTAAGAAAGCATCTCAAGGAATTTGAGATATTTTCGTCGGGTAGCAGTTGTGCAGTCAAACGCAAACACCAAGTCCAATTGAAGCCTGACCCACGCTGAACATACATAATCTATACCGGTTTAGCCAGGAGGTAGAAATGGCTCTAAACTTATACAGAGACACACTTGGAATGCGAGTAAAATCACTCATATACTGTCTCATGCAATCACTTATGTTTTTTAAATACAATGAGTAATATTACGCAGAAAAAAGGATTGTACACATTCCTTAACATACACGATCTTATCAATTTTCCACCTGTTACATAGAAATAAATCGTCAGCAGCAAACTATTCTAGTTGCTATTGCAGTGATTCAACTCGTTCCTTTTTAGCATTTTGAACCGGACGGCCTAAAAGTCTGAAAAACAGCTAACACTGTTTTACAGTAGATGAGCGAAAGGTTTGTTCACAATCCTCGAGTCACAACAACACTTGCATCTTATAGCGAGAAAGCCACCACAGCAATCATGTTGTTCTTTAAATTTCTTCGGCTATAATATTGTAGTATATCTAAAAAAAGATGTGCATTAGAACATACACCATTGTTTCGAGAAAAGACAAACACAATGTGATGAGGCAAACGGAAATTCTGGACTGCTTCATCGTGGGAACGAGCTTCGTGACGCGCATTAATATTGCACCATGACTGTGAGAGTCGAATTGACGGCTCTTGGACAGAATTAGTGCGTTTCCTCAAATGTAACCAGACGATTAGGTCGACCTGTAGGGTAATTGAATGAAAGGATAACGAGCCATACAACACTCCTAAATTGGATCAGAAATTAGTGAACAATTATCATAGTGCGACGCGGTGCGTCAATTTAATTACTGGACGGCGATTCACTGCATGCAAACAATCCATCAAAATAATACTAGAGATTAAATCGTCATTTAGAGAAACAAAGACTGATCTGTTGAATGTAACATTGATACTAGAATCACTACGGTAAACTTTGTAACTACTATAAGAAGGAAGCTTGGAAAAGGAGATTTTTGCAACAACTAACACGGTAGTTGAAAAAATAAAAGTAAACTTACGTAACTCAATTGTGCAATAACAAGAATGGAGTCCTGTTGAAAACTAGTGAAAATGTTTCTGATTACACAATTCTCAGGGCAGTAAATAACGTTCTAAACTTCGCCAGCAAGTTATTTGAATAAATAAAACACGTAAAACTACATCAAAGGAGAGGTCACAGAAAAATGTCGCGAAGTCATGAAGTTGATACGGGTTTATAGAACACGAAGTGCAAGGAAGTACACCCAATCGTCCTTAACTATTCACTCGAAATAGAGTGATTAGAAACATTCTTGGAAAAAGAGTTCACCTTATTGAAATCCTTTAATAAGGACTTAGCTTGGCCAAAGTACGCGTGGTACGTTTCTGTAGCAAATCATTCCCCACCTTGCAGCGTTCTACTGTATACACAAAAAGTTCCAATCAAAAGTTCTTCCCATCAAAACCATTCACAATACACATCAAATGTTTAACTTTTAACGCACAGTTTTTGCAAATTATTTTATCTTTAAATACGATCATAACTACCCTGATAACAGGGGATGATGGAGTGGTAAAGCGTACACCAGGCCAGGCCGGAACATGGAAATACCTAAAATTGGACGAGCTAATGCGCAACGCTTTCAAAATTAACTGTGAAGCGATTTTTATTGCAATCGTACACCATGATCAAAAACTTAACGAAATAATTTTACATGAACACATTTCATGAAATTATTAATTATACCGAAAAGTCCGATAAAAAAAGGAATACTAATTCTGGAAATATTCTAGAAAGGGACGAGTTTTATGAACAACACAATCGCAGGCGAGGGTACAACAAAGAGAGGCATAGCAGGAACAAACAGACGGAGCGAAGAGGCGTACCTGTCGGGGGTGTCTTCAGTACTGAGCGGGCATCACGGAGAAGGCAATACAGGGTTATGTCGATGGTCAAGGGTAGGGAACACAGTTACCCATTTACTAAATTTCAAGAAGAAAGAAATACTGTACACCGGCAATCATAGCAGGCTTTCATACGAAACAATTGTACACACTTTGATGAGAGATTGTCTGTAAACATATCAGACTATTGGAATAGACGTAGCATCTCTTGCGAAATGTTCAACGAAAAAAGAAATGAATATTGTACAAGGATTGCGAAGAAACAGTTCAAACATGAGGTACTTAGCACTCCTGGCGTTTTCAAAAAGATCGAGAGAAAAACGAAGAAGAAATTAAAAAGTTCGATAGCAAGATCAACTCCTCGCAATGAAACTTCCCGGACATGCAGAGATACACAGGAAAACCCTGAGTGAACAATAGGTAGGTAAAACGTATGAAGAAAAAGCTGCAATAAATCCTAAGAGACAGGAATAGCAAGTCAAGAATTTAATTCAAAACGCAATGGTGAGTGAAATAAATCCGAGCATTAAAGAGCATGGCGTTTATTTCAGCATTCAACCACGAAAAAGAAACTCCAGCCCATCAGAGCTTGTATACAAATTAAGGCCGGGCTGGAACTGAAAAGTATTTGACACCACGGACATCCGTTATCGCATATTTTAAGCGTTGCATCTGAGATAGAAGAAGCAGTCCGGAAAATTTTACTTGAGAATACGTACACAACGTTCCAAGCGAAAAACGTGAAGAATAAGTTGTCAGGACAGTGTTCCAAGGGAAAAAATTTGTTGTTAAAAAAAAGCAGCGTACTTATACGAGAACTTGATCACCACGACAGGTACCAAATTGAATTCATCACACAAAGACCCTCTCAAGTATAAGATGGAAACGAACACCAACTATTAACGGCAATTTATACGAGGTTGCCAACGGATCTACGAAATACTTCTAAGAAAAACAACTTCTTACACACAAGACAAGGGAACGAGCGTCTACAAGCATATAACCGTCGACGTAACACAATGAGATGAGCGGACGGGCCACTTCTCATGAAAGAGCGACGTGACTAGACAAGGGACCAAAATCGTGTAAATTATCAACGAAAAAAATCACAAAAATACAGGATAAGCCTCATGAACACCAACACAAGAAAATTCCACGCTACATGAAATATTGCTACTGTGAAATTTTTGTCCAAAAATCACAACAGCAAGAACTAGGACAGACGACCGTAAGAATGGACTGTCTACATTTTGATCAAAGAAACGAAGATTGAGAAAGCACGTGAGAGCATGTCTATTCATCTCAGGGACGATGTAATATATTCAGCTACTGGCACACAACACGGAATGTACATTGGGCAAAAATGGGGACATGAACAATTTGCGAGTGATGCTGTTCATATGAAATAAATTTTGATCATATTTCCAGAGCAAGTAGCTTCAGTCAACACCAAACAAATGATGTATCTGAGTGAACCGCTTTGGAAGGAATATTTTAATTTCAATTCTAATAAAAAACGATCATCAAGTTATGAAGAATTCATTGCGTTAAAATGTCATCCGTTATCAACATAACTGTTAACCTATCGGCATAACTGTTAATACTGTATATCAACATAACTTAACGGCTAACTTGAAAGCATAGCGCTGAGAGACGGTCTTTGTCTGCAAAATATATTAGATCGCTAACGGACTACATTTTGCCACTCAATCTACTTCATTCCTACAACCGTGCTTCTCTTACTGAGCATATAATTTTTTTTCATACATAATATTACAATGAATCTATCTCGAATTTTTGGTAGTAAATAAAGAACATCCAAGGAGGAGGAGGAGGGGAAGGGGGGGCAGAAGTAATTGCATACGAGTTTCAGTTTTTACTTAACACCTCACAACCAAAAATTCTTAGAACTCACACAGAACATACACTCTATGATGTAGAGTGAAAACATAAAGTAAAATTTTTCGTATTACAAGCATATAGTCCCATATACACACTATTCAATACTTAGTAGCGAACTTTTGAGGGTGGTCACTGCTCGGAGGCGGTTTTCACATTATGAAATCAAGCGTTCGCCCCCTCGTGGTTGTATACGAGCCCATTCGTCAATCCATATTTTCTCCAGTTCTTCACGATTCATTGGACTTCTCTGATGAACATTCTTCAGGGTTTCCTAAAGATGTTCGATAAGATTGAGGCTTTGGGATTACCTTGCCAACGTGAGAACATTTATTTTTTCTTCATTAACCATTCGGATGCCAATTTTCCCATATGTTTAGAAGTTTAGGGTCAGTATCTTGCTGGAACGTCTATTTGTGTTTTTGGATTAAACGCTTCGCTCTTGGAATGAGATTTTACTATAATATTTGACAGTATTTGGCCTCCTCCATCTTCCCATCAATTGGCAATGTGATGTGAAACAATCTCAAACCATTATACTACCACCTTTCGATTCAAAATTGGATCTCTTTCGGGCCGAATAGTTGACAAGAAAACTATTCTAAATAAGATAAAGAACTACTCTAAATTAGGAATGCTACAGTTTCAACTTATTTAATCATTTATTAATATTTTGTAACAAAACCCTTTTTGCCAATTACAGCATGCAGACTCTTTGAGGTGATATTGTTCCATTTTTCAATGCAAACATTCTTCAATTCAATCAGGTTTGACTGTGCTTTTTTATGGATTCCTAATTTCAATTCTCTCCATAAATTCTCCATGGGGTTAAGATCTGGTAATTGCCTTAGGCCATATTAGAACGTTTACTCCATTAGAATTGAACCAATTTTATGTTAGCTTTGCCGTATCTTCTGAATCGTTGCCATTGCTGAAAGAACCAATATGGTTTTAATTTCAGTAAATACACACTTGCTCATAAATCTTTCTCCAAAATACTCCTCTAATGGGCTCCATTCCTCGTTCCGTCAATTATGCCAAGCTTTCGAACACCCGTGTCACTAAAACAATCCCACATCATGACTGAGCCACCTCTAAATTTTACAGTTAAAATGCGTTTTTTACAAGCATTCACTATCATGTTTTCTCTAAGCTTTCGGTACTGAATTCCTGCCAAACAATTCATTTCATCTCATCCGACCACAGGACGTTATTCCAGAACTATGCAGGCTTATTCACCAACTCTGGCAAAATTCAGCCTATCATTTACACATTTTCTTTTCAAAAGGGGAGTTTTCTTAGAAGATCTAGAAATTCTTCGTCGTGACGACGAAGTGATCAACTAATCGCATCCTTCCTAACTTTAACTCCTGTTCTTTCTAAATCTTGCTGGAGTTCATCAAGAGTAATTTTGGGTGAATTTCTGACCTTTCTTGTTAATAATCGTGATACACGTTCGATTATTTTACAAGGATGACCTGATCTTGTCAGAGGTAGCGTAGAATTGTGACACTTTCAGTGACGAATCACCGTTTTAACTGAATTCAATGGAACCGTTAACTGTTTAGACATTTTTCTATAACCAAATCCACCTCCTTGAAGACTGACTATACGTTTTCTTTCTGCTTCCCCCTGGCGTGAATGTTTACACAACTAGCCAATTTACGCTTTGGATGATGCAATATTAAATACTCAGGCCTACATTAGGTGCCTATAGCATAATCCAAAACATTCTAGAAACTTAAAACTTCCTAGAAATGTTACCTTGCACAATATTTACGTAAAAATACTAAAATGCGAAATGTGTTATACAATTTTTCCATTCCTAAACTTTATATCTTTTATACCAAACAATTTAAAAGTTATTTTTCATTTTTCTAATGGTTTCTATTGTTTAAATACACGTTCTGTGAGCAGTAAACGTTTTATTTACCTCTGATAATTAATATATAAAATGGCATTTTAATGGTATTTAGTTAATCTGAATCTCTTGCGGGGTACTGGACCACATATTTCAGAGTAGTTGATTACGTGAGTTCACCATCGGAGTGTTGAGCTATCGTCTACCTCTAACACTAGCGAGCTATTGCCTGGCTGGGAACTAAGAGACGAATTAACGCCACTAAGAACTCCTCTCAACGCATTCAATGAATACACCGAAGCTTAGAATCCAAAGGACTGGAAACGCGAGTTTAAATTGGCGCCTCGTTTTGAAGAATTCCCTTTGCACTCGTTCTCGCTTCATATCCATCGCACTAAAGCAAGAATTAAACAAAAAATCAACGAGTATCAACCTGCGATGATACAACCCCACCTCCAGGATTTATTACTCCATGATAATTTGGTTTCGCTGTAAGACAAAATAACCTATATTTTAAATTTCTGAGGTATACTCGGAAGAAAATAATTACCAAACATACACCTAAACTGATAGTCTGTCAAATAGAATTAAGAATCATACACGTCACGTTCAAGGGTATCGGCCTCAGAAGAAACGCTTTCCATTGTTCATTCTCTACACCAAATACTTTTGAACATCGTACTACACGACTGAAGGCATCTCAGTAAAATTGAATCCTTCATTATCGAACAAATTCGAGGGAATGATGCGTTGATGTCAATATTCCGCACGTGACTTAACTACGCATTCGTACTGGACATTCTGGCCAATGGAATGCGTGTTCAGACCAGACTTAATCCGTTGCCTCCGACCTCCGTTAATGTGCGGTGTCGTTAGATAAAGGCTTCAACTGTACCACATTAGATCGACAACCCCTATCAGTTCAATATATAATAGTCCGAACAATTCATTTCCTGAAGACCACAAACGAAGAGCCGAAACAAATTGGACTCACCTGAGGTTGGAAGACTCCTTCTTCTGGGCGATGTCCAGCTTGGACACAAACGTCAGCTTGCCCGAATCTTCGACAGCGTAGACCATGGGGCAACAGCCGTGGCCCTGTAACAAAAGTAGTAATGGTGGTATGGATCACACCGCTTCAGTGACTCAGACTATGCACTAACACCGAAAGAGATTGGGACCATTTAGTATGGACTGTAGAAAACAGGGAGTCTATGCACGAGGATTGTTTTCATACCCTTCTCATAAAAACGGCATGTTATGAACGAAGAAGAGATTGTGAAGATGGTGTGAAAATTGAAAGAAGTGAAGTGACCAAGAAAGATGAAAGTCCCGAAGGCTTATCTATGGCTGAGATGACGTAACAACACTTACGTGGGGTCCCCAGTCCCCATAGCGTAAGACAGACTAACCGAACCTACTGCCTGTCTTAAGCCCGCTGAGGGGAATTTTGTTTGTTATATTATATTTTTAAAGACAAATATATCAAAGGAAAGAACGCGGCAAGTTATGCGACATCATCGATTGAATGTTATGGTCGACCAAAATCCGGAAGCTAGTCTAAAAATCTATAACATGCTGCTGTTACAACATTAAAACATTTGTATATATCGTATTCCCATCAGAGATATAACATGAATTACTTCAATTCACCAAAAAAACATTGCATTGTTCAATTTTCCCATTTTTGGCAATTTTTTCTGATTGTCATTGTTTGTGTTGTATCCATGCTTCGGCTGTAACAGTTGCCTATACAAAGGAGATTTTCCTAACACTTTTTCGTAATTATGAATAGTTGATTTCAAAGTGAACGACGAGGAACATTTGTGACCTTTTCCATACTCTACTAAGAAACTAATATTCAATCCAAGAATGAATAAATCTCGACACTTTTGACCGGAAGCGTATGCTAGGTAGCATCAGAATTCGGAACATTTAGCACCAATATTTCTAGCCACTTGAAAATAATTTATTTAGTAAAGGAACTAGATAAATTTGTCCGGTATGAACAGAACGAGACAAAAAAACGGTTACTTAAAGTTGCGCTATCGGTTGCTTTTGCGACGGGAAAAAGATCTTATGTAGTAGTAGTAGTAGTAATAGAAAGGTTACTAGCG
>VOMN01136860.1:0-21625 GCA_014899125.1 Orchestia grillus | reverse complement strand
AACAGTATGAGTCTGTTTTTAGCCAGCCCACAAACCAAGATGTAGGTGCTCTACTACGGGACCTTCTACAAAGCCAAGAACCTATCCACATGGGCGAAGTAATTTTCACCGAAACAGACTTGGTAAATTGCCAAGTCTTGGAGAACTCTCTCCGACATCTGCGGCGGGGCCCGACGGGATCCCAGCCATCCCGTCTGAACATGATATAACTATACTTCTCGTATTGCACATTCGTGATAGAATGCATAAGTAAAAGCTTGGTGATTTTGAAAATATTTGGTTGCACGGTCCTCTTAAATGGCTATCTGTATCAGTCGCTCTTCTTAATTTTCTGAATCCGCTACTCTGCAACTTTTGCTGATAAAAACTTCGACCGCTGCTCCGCTATCGTTCAGAGAGACCCCAATTAGCGAAGTTATGGAGTAACGGACTAAGGTAGCGGACCACCCGGCTTTGTGATTCATCACGAAAGTATTTTTTAAGCATCGTACAATTAAATACCACATTAAATGCCTAAGTATCGGATAAATAACATAAAACTACGTAGTAGAAGAATACATTTTCATTATTTGTTATAAAAAGTTAAGACAAATATAAGGAATTTAAAACCACTTAAAGATTGGTTCCACTGTAGATTTACTTATCTCTAATCTCAGCACTGCAGAATCATAGCATTACTCGTAGAAACTCTTCCCGACGTCATTTTATTCAAAACCAGAAAATTATTTAAACAGGACGAAGTAATTTCAATTCTGCACCTGACGGTGTGAATTATTTAAGGCTCAAGTAAGAGAAATGAGAGGAGGTTTGCCAGCTTGCCGCTCCGAATCGTAATAAACGACACCAATAGCAGACTGATGACTGACTTGGAATAATGACAGTTGGACAGAGACGGATTGTTGCCGGCCGTGACGGAGAGCACTTGTCTCCAGTCTCGTGCACACCTCGACAGCTCCAGTTATTTGAGAAATTGATTTCGTACGTGTCTTATGGCAACACTGTTGCCTCTAGGGCAACCGATGGTGCTTCTTCCTCCGTGAATTGGCAGATGTACATATACTTCCACTGTACTGTGCATAAGGTACTACGCCACGAGTTCATGCCTGATGAAAACGAAAATAGCTCTTTTGCTTCACTCACCAGTAAAGCTTCATAACTTCGCAAGCTGTACGACTTGAATGCTGTCTTTTCAATTCATATCAAACGAAACTTAAAAACTTTGTAACATCGCCACTCAATAATTCACGCCTTGTTTAAATCAATCTACATATACTCATGTTCAACAGATTTTTGTCGCCCACGTTGCCAAACTGTAAAAATTTTGAGCTTTACAAGTTCATCTACTACAATGCTTGCAGGAATTTTATTTTCAAATTAAGCTAACTGTAAAATTCTAGCCCGCTCTTTTCAAAATCGTTCAGAAGTGATGCAAACTTAAAACGCGAAATCAGTCGCTTCGGGTGCAATGCACCATCTGATTCCATCCAAGCTGAGAATAAAGAGCTACACTGAGCGCAATCGAGCGTTTCCGACGCGTCAGACGCTGCGATTGTAAAGCCTATGTGTTATAACGTACAGTAGATTATTTTGAGGATCACAGCCACCAGCTATAAATTTCAACACTATTCCTTCGGCTACCAACAAAAGTGTTTACTTAGCTAGTGAAGGCTCAAGATGCAGTTGGGGATCTTCACTTTATTATGCAGCAGGCCGTCGATACTTGATACGCGCTTGAGCTCTGCCAATTTGTCTGCTCTGAATTTGTTCATGTGTATGACTATGGTTTCACGTAGACTGATTGTCGGCTGTGTGAGTGCCTAGCACTCACACAGAAATTCTAAAAATGTACAGAAGAATCTACAGAAACTCTAAAATGCAGAGGTCAACAAATGCGCTGACGGAATTCAAAAGAATAAAATTTGTACATTTAAGTAGGTGATCTTTAGTCCGTGCGCGCTACTGCAATGGGCGTATCGACACCCGCATTGATCATAGATATGAAATACAAAACACAAAATAGTATGATACTTGCAAACTTAAGAATTTCGTAATATAAAGCGAATGTAGCTCTACTGTCCTGACACGATCAATTTACCCTCGGTAAGTAAGATTTCAAGGCAGGCATTAAGTTAGTCTAAGCCTCTGCTTCTTCCCCAGCGTGACAAGACCTCCTTCGTCATCTGGCCGAACAAATTACCATCGCGTGATTATCAACAGTTGCAAGGATTCAAGCTCAAATTATAGTTCGAAGTGAATTTTCGTCTGTCTTGCGAAGGCAATGAGAAAAACTCAAGCTCCGCATGTTCATTACCTCCCTGGCAATAAATTCACTCGTGTCTGTAATGGCTTGTGAGCACCACGCTGAGGGGCCCTGCTTGGCATGGCGGGACCGCGCCTCCACCAAGACCTGCACGACCACAGGATTCCCTGCAGGGCCCTCAGCGACCTCATGAAGTTTTGGCAGGTGCCGAAGCATTAGAGGCTTGGAAGTTTCGTGCAAGTTTATAAGACTTTATCGACGATAATTCGAAATAGACCACAGATAGAAAGTACTGGAAGAAAAATCCATGCATTTTTAATAATTTGAGATATCATCAACGACTGCAAATGAGAAGTGGATCGTGCAATAAAAATTCATACGGTCTGAGCCCCAAAGGTGAGAGTTATTTGAATATATTTGCGTGCACACAAATGAAGGAACCAAATGGACTTCGGTAGAGAAGTACAAATTTTGTACTACATGTATAATTAGATATCTAGATGAACATATCCTACCTTCTAGAGTATCACTTCGGATTAAAACACAAAAATATACATCTTGATCGATCACAATAATATGTATATAATGTCTGCTTATTTTTTATTTCCTCAACCAAATTTGTGTACTTGACAAATATCTAACTAAAATATCGCTGGACACTGAATCATATTTCTTTCATTTGTTGTGCTATAAATTTCAATGTCATTCATTAGGTCATCACTTGAAATTTCAGTATCGACCAAGAATTTTGAGGTCAATGTCATACTACAGGGTATGCCATAAAAAGTTTCCTTTTTTCAAATACTTATAACTCCGTAACTAATGACCGTAAAAAAATCTATATAATCTCATTTTCCCCTCCATTTAATTTACTTTCATTAGCTTAAACCATTTTGCATCGATAAGAACAGTTCATGAACAGATGAACGATATGGGAGTATTTTTTTTGCCATTGCACTAGGGGGGAGGTATTCATGGGACTGTACCGTCTTTTCTCTCTACACTCGTACCACACCTGGTACAGTATAAGGTCGGTACTGCTCCACTAGTTCAGTCAGTCAATAACCATGGCCTTCGGTTAATCACACGGGTTGGCCAGGTACCACTTGATAGAAGCTGAGGGAAAACCAAGGTATACCGTAGAGCACGAATGTATATTTAGGTAAAACACAGCAGGAACAGCACCTAGGTGTTGCGACTACGAGCACCCCAGCCTTTATGGAACCCCGATGCCCTGCGGGCACGCGCTTTATACCCCTCGAAGCGGGCACTACCCGCCGTCCGGCTTCATCACCTCATTGCGGTAATGTCACGTGACAATCACGCCGCGCGGAGCGGAACTGCGCAGATCGGCCCATGTCGCAGGCCGGCACAGGATACAATCTATTTTTCAAGTAATAAAAGTATAAATGCGTAGTATATAATAGAAAAAATGAGAATAATAGACGTTTTAAATCAAAGTTTTGACTTACTACTTAAACACAAGAACATACTGTTTCCATTATAACCAATAACGACCGTGGTTTTCGAGGTATTTTACACGTCGGACTCTCATTCCTAGAATCGATTTTCTAATAGTTTTTAGATGTTTCCTAAGTTCATTAACATTTTGAATGACGCAATAATGCAATTTTTCAAGGTCGTGTGGAAGCGTTTTATAAGCATTATTTTATAAATGTCCTCAAAGAAAAAAATCGCACGGAGTCTGATCGGGACTGCAAGGTGGCCATTCTACCGCATGCCCAACTGCAATCACACGAGTTCCAAAAACTTTTGTTAGAGTGTTCTACAAGCGAATATTTCCGAGACTTGGAACTGCGTCTTGCATCCACCACACTCTGTCAAACCATCACCCGTAACTAGCCTGAATCTGTGGAATGATTTATCCTCTGAGCATGTCTAGGTATTTATCGCCATTCAAATTCTCTTCATAGAAAATTCGTCCGACAACGAGGCCAGACGCAGAAAGTCCAACCCATAATGAAATTCTTTTTCGAGACATTTATTTCGGAAAATTTCCTTGGTGGCTGTTTCAGAGGTGAATATGATCTGTTATTTTCACGATTAACAGCACCATTTATTTGGAAAGCTGCCTCGTCTGACACAACGAGGGTCTCAATACATCTTTCATGTCTTTCCAGGAACCATCCGCAAAACCTTGCTCTTCTTTCGAGATCATTTTCTAACAATTCCTGGCGAATCTTTGGTTTGTAAGCATAATAACCTAAATCTCTCTTGATAATTCTACGAACCGTTGACCTAGAAAAATTTGTTCCGTGCCGCCGAGTTGAAAAATGTTCATTCTCTTCAATACGGTCGCTCGCTATTTCGATGTTTTCTGGTGTTCTTGTTAACCGTTTTCCAGAATTTCCCTTATTTTTAATGAGTATTGTTCCATGTATCGAGAAATTTGTAACAATTTTTCTCACAGTAGGTTTGCTTACACTTTTCCCTTAGAAATGATTTTGAAATGGCTGAACGACTCTTGAGACATTCTTGATATTGTTGAAAGTTGTAACTAGGAATATGCGCATTTCTTTCTCAATTGCATTAAGGCTTGATGGTGAAAAATTCAATTTCTACACTCGTGAAATGAAGTTGAAATAAGAATGTTCAGAAATAGGAATGAAAGAGTCACGACACTGTAGTATTGTAACTGTAATACTGTAGTATTACGATTCTAAAAAATTGTAATTGTTATCTTCAGTGCATTTAGAACTACCTTCACGCATTGGCGAAAGAACACACACATATCATTCATTTGTTCGTGTCGTGAACTATTCCTATGAATGTGAAATTGATTAATCTGATGAAATTACGTTAAATGGTGGTGAAAATGAGACTATATAGAATTTTCTACTGCCATTATTTAAGGAATTATGAGTATTTGATAAAAAATGAAATTTTTTTGGGGCCAATCCTGCATATTACCTAAATAGAAACTCATATCACTTGCCTTGCAATCAACTTTGGTCTCATCAGAAAGAACTGTAAAATATTTTTCTTGCATCATGGATACCGCAGGCTTACAGCAATTCAACAGTTTAGATTTACTTTCATCATTTTTTTCCTTGCTTATACGAAATAAAAAAATCCATACTCCTCTTCGTCCACAAGCACTTGTGTGTCACGAGCTGTAAGCTCCCGAACATTCTCACAGCGACCTGGACTGACCATCGGCCCCCCCGCATTATAGGGGGCCCCTATAATGCGTGTAAGAAGCGTCGCATTCAACTACGTTTGCCTGACTAGTTAAAAAAAGTTAAACAGGTGAAGTATCAACAAAAAAATACTTTTGAAACAAGTGACGTCCTGGTTACATATTTTCGATTATATCAAAGTTGAAACGACTTAGCAGAAATAATTTAATTTTTAGTCCAAGCAATCAGTTGGATGCACTCCAACTATCCTCTTGGGCGATCTATTTCGTTTGAGACTTGCCCTAGGTATTTACTGGTATCTATACCACGGTAGTAAAACAACTGCTATAAAAACAAATAAAAATATACTCTAGGATTTCGTCAAAATACTCTTAAATACTCTCTTTATTTTTTACTAGAAAGCGGGCCGTTTGTTAGTAATTTTCGTTAACTACACAACGATACAGATATCTTCTCGTGCACGATATTGATAACATATTAACTCATGGCTTCACACCATGTAATTTTAAGCATTCACTTCTTTTGACTGCGATGAATTTTCCTTAAAAGTCAATTTTCAATTCACACTATTGAATTGATCATGATGCAGCTATACCAATACACGCCAGCTTATAATTTACCCCAACCTGCAACACTGAAAAAGCATAGACTCAGTAAGCGATGGAGGAACTCGATCTCGAGGGAATCTTGCCAAGTTCGATGGAATTATTTCGTTTGCGGTCGATTGATTGTATCTCACCAAAAAGGATTTCGCGCGGAATACCAAGGGGTTTCATGGGAACTCGTGTCTGCAGCGGGATGTCCGGTGTAATTGGATGGCCTCTCCGACAACGGCAGTCGTCCAGCAGACTTGAAGCCTCCAGAGAGCCAACCAATCTAGTAATTCTAGAAGGTCGTGACTCACTCAGCTTATATCCAGCGGTTAATGATTGAGTTTTTCTTTCGATTATCGTCAGTGTTTCGTTAACCCTTGTGTTTTATTAGATATCTTCTTTAAATCCTGAAAACAGTTTCATGCTACCACTGGACACGGGTTTGAACACTATGACAATGATATCTATGAGTTTTTCTATTCTGCTTATTGATGTCTGTATCATGATTTTTACATGACGTAAAGAGCTTTTAAAATATCTCTTAGTTTTTTCGTGATTCGCTTTGAATTGTTAAATTAATTATTTTGTATACATTAGGGAAATTAACGCAAGAGAAAGGCTGCTGAAGTCATTAGAGCGCTATACTCAGGCTACTGAATAAAGCTGGTCTAGATGGTTGTGATTTGCCTTCTGTAACTGTACAACTACACCTCGTGCCATGCTCTCATACGTGAGGCTTTTCATTGTCTGAAAATTAAATTACTCAGCTTAGAACGATGAATTTTGGCAGAAATTCATCAATTCATTTTGATATGAACACATGTGCAACTTTTGAATTAGTTCTGCTCAGTAGTAACAAACTACATTGCATGCTAGATTATTTTCGATATTTTTTAATATTGTAAAATTCGTACATTCAATTCGAATAATATTTTCACACAACGTTGGTACTAATAACATTCGTAATCAGTGAAATTTTCGAACTGATTTACGCGATGGAGACAAACTGGCGCCATTTTTGTTATTTTCACGTGGAATTGAGTGTGCCAAGTTATAAAAGAGTTGAAAAAAACTCTCAAAACAGCAAATAAAACGTTTATTAATATTGCATTTGAATTTTTATGCACTAGAAAAAATAATAAGACAATTGAATAGATAATAAAAAATACAAACAGGGAAATGTCCCTTCCCTGTTTGGAAATGACTTTGGTAAGTCGACGGTCCATTGAATTTGTTAATTTTTGCAAACATGGCTTGCTGTAATACTACGAGATATTTCAAGAGGTACTTCCCACAACTTAGCCTTGCTTTTGAATATGCGTCCGTTGACGTAAAGTCTTAGCTTCATAATACTCCACAGGTCTCAATCGGGTTTAAATTCGGAGAATTTTCTGTTCACTTTATTTTTCGAAGTCCAGTAAAGCCTAATTGTTGAAGATACTCAGTGGTCTTATGTGCAGCGTGTGAGGTAGCATTATCTTGCATGAACACAATGGTTTTTCTAAAGATAGCTCGTTGCCTTTTCAACAACAGTTTGAGACGCTCCTTCAAAAACGCTAAATAAGCATCAGCAGTCATTTTGACGCCATCTGGTGCTCTTTTAGGGCCGACTAGTGGTCCTCCAATAAAACCGGCCCAGATCATTGTGCCTCCACCTCCTTGTTGGCGTCTCAAAGGCCGTTCCGGTCATTACCCAACCTTCGCACCGTCCATCTGGGCCATCAAGGGTTTCACGAGTTTCGTCTGTGAACAAAAGTCAATCTTCAGATTATCCTCAGCCCATTTCAATCTATTTGGAATTTGATTTCTCGGCAACGGAGGCTTTGCGACTGGTTTCACAGGACTTGCTATATTCCTCAGATACCGACACTGAGTTTTTTTCGACACATTGGATTCCCCAACGCAATTAAAAAGTTCTTGACTGGTAAGTCCAGGGTTCTTCGTAGCCTCTCGTGTAATTCGCAACAAGGATCACCGTGGAATAACCCTAGAGTTACCTTTACCTACCCTTTGGCGCACTTTTGTACGGTCGGCGGTGAACTTCTTCACTGTTTGGTGATGCCTTCCTTTAATTTTAGACATTTCTAGGGTATTTATACCTTTAGAGAGTTCTGAGGGGATAACTTTTTTTTCACTGTCACCTAAACTGCTTTTACAGCCCATTTCCTTAGAAATTTCTTGTATCTTTCTATTAATTTGGCACACTTGTTTCACCTCGTCAGTATGTTAACATTGCGCAGCTAAGGTCAAAAATTTCAATGGCTGCGCATGTCGGTATTACCAACATTGTGTGAAAATTTTATGTAATTGATTGCGCGGTTTTGTTTTGATATATATAAAAAATAGTTACCTCGATAATAATTTAGCCCGCAGTGTAGAGCAACGTCATTGCTAGAAGAGCCTGTTACGCTATTGAACCTTTCAGGTTTTCAGTTGAAATGAAAGGCTGTAAGTGCCTTAATGACCAAGAAAAATTGAAGATTGAGTCTAAATTAGCCGATGATGAATGTTTGAGAGATATAACTGCTACTTTGGGCCGTGATGTCCTTACTGTGGAGAAGTAACTCAGCAATCCTGAAGCCATGGCCGAAAGGAAAGGCAACGGAAAATGATGGATTCTGGCGAGACGTGATTTGTCCAAAATGAATCGAAAAATACGTAAGAGCTCTCACTCAACAAACAAGAACGTGTTAAATAATGTTGAATGTATCAAAAACGAATCGATGTCGACTGCTGAGAAGTATGGCAAGGCCCATTATGCCCGATGTAAGACTTCTTCTGAAACAAATCCTTAAGGACTCTCGACTTGAACGGGTAAGAACGTACATGAAGTTGGATCATAAACACGTCTTCTTTACTAATGAGTTGCGTGCTACTCTTTGCAGACCTAATGGGTGGAGCAAAGTTTGGGTTCCTGAGGGGGCTTCCCGTCCCCAATGTCTTCGTCGTGACAAAGAGGAGGAGGCGTTTTTATATAGGTTGGAATTGTTAGTAATGAATTAGTGGGTCCTTTTAGAATCCCTGAAGAGGTAAAACTGATTGCAGTTGTCCGTGTCAACTTCCTGAAGCAGATGGTTGTTTCGTGGTTCCAAAGGAAGTCTCCTGATAACCAAATAAACTTGTTTTTATGCATGACAATGCCCTGTCACACGCTGCAAATGCTATGTTTGATGATTTGAAGACTCTCGGGTTCAAATATGGCCGACTGATGAAATGGCCTATGTGTATTCCCAAACTGATTCCGATTAAGAGCCTGTGGTCACCGCACAAGCAACGTGTTCACCAGTCGGGATGTCAATTTTAGCCAAGGATTACCTGTGGAGGGAACTTGAAAGTTGTGCTAAAGGCATTACTGCGAATAAAATTCAAAATTTGACAAATCTGAGGACAGACGTTTTTTGGGTACTGCTGAAGCACCTGGAGAATACGTTAATCATTAATATGTTTTCCGAAAGTTATGTTAAAAAAGATTGGTATTAAAACGCTTGTAATGTTAGTACCTTGTTCCAGCCTCCTAAGTAAACCAACAAATATTGAAAATCCTGTATTTTATAGACTTTTTAGGATGGTACGCAAAAATTGGGGCACGATTAAAATGTAACTAATTTAAATATATTCAAAAATCCTCCTTGATATTAAACTGATCAATGTGAAACTCTTACACAGCAGGGAAAACCGTATATGGAAGCAGCTTTCAAAATTTGGCAATGACATACATTTTTGAGTTGACGGTTAAGAATGAGACCATTTTGCACAAAAGCTTGACACAGGCTGAAGGGAGCCTTACAAAACTGTAAACCTCATTTTAATCAATAATTTGCCTAGTATTCAGCCGATTTTAACTCAATTAATCACGCTAGATGCATTCCTCTTTCAGTGAGCTGCGTTCATGATATTTTTCTTCTGTGACATCGGTTCAATATTAGGCTGGTTATTGATATGGTAAAGCGGAGTATACATTATTGTGGGATACCCCGTATAACTTTTAGAACGCCTAGGAAATGAAGCATAACATTACCCTTCGTTCAAAGATCAGTTCAGTTTTTTAACGACGCTCTTTAATGTAAATTTTCCTCAACATTTCTTTGACCCTACCTACGGTTCATGCCTAGCTGTTCATACCTTCGCGGCACCAACTCTAAAACCTTGCCAGTAAATTTCACACAGTCAAAAGAGGTAACGGGTGTTGCTGGCAAACGAAATGTGATATTGTTTAATTTTAAATTTAGTCGAAATTAATTCTTCCCTGTCAAAATTTGTGGGTGGAAAAGAATATGTAAGTTTTTCTAACCCGAAATCTATTTTAAAAAATGTTCTTAATATTTCGTATGCCCACCGACACTTTCCTGATAAACTGAAAGTTAAATATTCATTCGTATTGCTTATTCTTAATTTCAGCACTCAAAGTTTTCCATTTTTGTTTTTGTCTGGTTAGCTGAATGTCTGCATCGCAACACAACACAAACTGACAATATAACATTCAAAGGCATTACCGCAAAAAAAGTTGCTAAAGACATTTTCTACGCATAAAAAAACAAAATGAGGTAAGGACAGATCTTTGGGAACTCTAGAATCTTTTGGGTGTGCTTGAAATATTACGTCTTCAAGAGCATTATGCTTCTTGTCTTGCACACCTCGCAATTAGTGTGTCATTTATCTGTTTGTGACACCGCTGTTTGTGAATATAAGCATAGTTCCAGATTAAAATTTTATCACGATTGCCACTTGTTCTCAAACATAGAAAGGCGTGGAACAAATTGCGGTACTGAAACTAGTTATATTCTTTTCAGATCATTTTTTGAGCATCAGCTCAAATTAATATTCAGCAGGATTAGTACAAGTAACTATGGGTTTGAGAACGGAATTTGATGAAGTACTGAAAATTTTACTCAAATAAGTGCGTTAGAAGCAGGTAAGCAGATATTCTCTTATATTTTTCGCATGACATGTGCATATTTAAGAATGTATGGCCTCTGTGTTCAAGCTGTATTGATGTCGCTTTCTTCATGTGCTACTGAATAATAGAATTATCCCATCGATCAGGAAATTCTCTGTTATTTACATAAGTGAATGGTCGTTACGTTCAAAGCCCGTACTAAATGTAAGAGATCAGTTTGTAATCAATATAATTGTATCGCACTCGTCTAATATTATTTTCCAAATTTTTTCGGATTCTTTTTCGCTATAAATAGTTCAGTGAAGGAGCACTCCTGTTTTTTTCTATTTGCCTATCCGAACGCCTATTTTATGAAATTTGCTTCAACAATGGACACAATTTGTTTTATTATATTATACCTGAACGATCTAAATGATTTATGTACTTACTGAGATTTTTAAAATAATTGTGAAACAGGAAATCAATGCAGGATGTAATTCTAGCATCAAGGATGTAATTCTAGCATCAAGAATGTAATCCTAGCTTCAAGTATTTAATCATAACCTTATCATGTGCCTAAGAAATATTACGAAAATGCCGAATTAATTGTTGCAGTCCCTCTTTAACGCTGCCTCCAAGCCATCATAAATACAAGATTTATACAAAGGTCTTATAAACTTAGGCTATATATTTTCTCAGCCAAAATTAACTACAAAACAGAGCACTCTTCTACAGGTTTATCCCAGAAAGGAGAGTACTTCAACGCTCCCTTCAGCGCGGGTTAGGTTAGGTGCTCTGTGCACACCCGGCCAGTGCCTTATGACCGCTTCTAACACGTGATCCAGTATACTCTGAAAGTTTTATTTCATCCATCAGCTTATCATGCACAGTTTTTTCAATGAACTTTAGAACTTGGAGCACTTTAAATTCCTCATCATTTACTCGACAAACCCACTTAACGCTCGCTCTTCCAAGTGCAGTCATTGATGCAGCTTTTACCGTGTATTAGCTGTCATTCCCCTGTCATCGACAAGAAGTAATGGATTTGACTCGTAAGTGCGTCCGTCCATCCAAGCCGACTGAAATATTCTACTGCTATGAACTCTGACTTTAATACCGCGAGCTCTAAACGTAGGCAAACTTGACACAACTGCGAACTCTGACTCGAAAACGATACCGAATGAAACAATTCGTGCAAAGACACATCGAACAGCAGATACTGCTTCAGTCCACATCACTCTTGAAAATCACGATCGCATTCCAGCCTGCATAAAATCTCCAATCTCACTCCCCAGAATGAATTACTGTAAATCACTTTTTGTAAGGAAATTTTCACCGACCGAAGGAACCTGGTATTATCTCTATTCAAACTCATTACATGCCGCATTGCATTTTCATCACTAAATGCAGTTTCCAGAACCTTGAAAAGCTCTTAAAATTGAGGTGTAATTACTGTCGGATTCTTGCACTGACAAGACTTCTTTCTACATACATACTGTATGCATGTCCAGCTATAACTCAAATAAATGATAAGCCGCACAAGTTGTAGTGTAAAAATAAACATCTTTAATGTAGGCTTCCAGGCTTTAGCTGAGGAGAATCTATATATAACTACAGTGTTTTGACGGTGTACTTGAATAAATCAATGAGCACTTAAGGCGAAAGGCCCCCGCAGCACACAAGCTCAAACTGCTGCGTGCAAGCTTTGGTCGATGAATAATTCCAAAAAGAGGTCAATAGATTCATTTACTGTGTGGGTTACACGTGCCACGGCAAGCTCCGGTTGATGAATAATTCCTAAAAGAGGTCAATAGATTCATTTACTGTATGGGTAACCCATACAGTAAATGAATCTGTTTCAATCTGTCACTTTTCCGTTTTAATAAAGAGTTCTACAGCAGTTCAAGGGACTGCAGTCAAGTGCGAATTGACAATTCCTGATTATTTCAGTAAATGAACAGCTCAAAATTAAAAAATAATAAATTGACGGATGATTGAGACATACAAGTACGTAAAGACGTTAAGCTCAGTATCTTATTCTTTTAGCCTGCTTCATTACAATAATCTTATAAAATTGGTTAAAATATCCGTCAAGTTTTTGGTTTTGATGCCTTTTCTGCGCTCTAATTATATAAATTTCCTTCATTTTAATTCACTTTGGTATTTCTGGGGCAGCTATTCTAATTTGACTACAGAAATATTTCTTCCCCTTGATGTGAAGCAAATAACAGTTGAATTATCAGAAGGAAGTGACACAATGAACCGACTTGGAATCCAATCTGCGACTTAAATGCGAAATCATTCAAACGAAGTCCATGGAAGTAGAATGCGACTTTACTCGAATATTTCCTGCTATAAACCCATTAGGGATAATGGACTTCCTTTAGGTGTGAGCCAAGTAGTTCTACGCCTTGCACATAATATGAAACTATGTTTATTCAGTAAGTACCTCGATGCTCTCGATAAGAAAAGAAAGGAGGAGAGTGGAATAGAGAGCTCTAGGCCGCGTGTAATTTCTGCATTTCCGTGTCTGACAGGATGACAACTTTCACACCAGCCTTACCGGAATAGACGACTAGGTTCCTCATTTCCTCATGACCCGGTCTGAGCTGCCGAGTATATTGGCTACTATCCTCACAATGTCACATCGTCAAAAGTTGCCGGCTTGTTGTGAAGATGCCTCAAAACGTATGCATTTCAGATCAGACTGGCGACTGAATGAAATCAGTTATCCGTCTGTTGTTCGAGTAGTATGGCAGTTTAATGGTGCATGTCTTCGTGTATCCGAAAGGCCCACGCCTTGACTGCATCATGCTAAAGCTTTTTTTATTCAACAAAATTGGCAGTAAATTTCCATCTTTGATAATTCACGTGTGTCATAGAAAATTTTCATTGTCAGTCAATACGGTAACCGCAAGACAACCGCAACACGAAACTCACTCATGCGTGCCAAATGATTCCCTGTGCCCGGGACTTTCGACGCATTACTTAATCATTACCTCTGGGTGCTTTTGCATCTTACATGGCGAGGCCTCCGCTGCCTTCTTAGGCCTCGACTTCCATGCTGTCACGAGGACGATTGGTCAAAGGCAGGAGCCATCTGGTCAACGAGGGAAGTGGAGGTAACGCTAAATGTGAATGTGCTACCAGGTATAGAAAAAATATTTGTCAGCCGAACGTACCACATACGTAGAAATAAATTATCTGATGATTAGCTTTCCAGTGACCGATCCAGAAATAAGAAAGTAAACAGCATACGATTTTAAACAGAAACAAACATTATTTAGGTTATTAAAATCCCCGAAAAATCTAATTCTTACGACCAAGTCCAATGAAAATCTCAATACCTCATTGATTTAATACACTCTCAATTTTCTTCTTACGTAGTTAATCTAATAATGTTTCTACAACTTAAATATGTACATGGAAATAGTCTAAAACAATTCATTTTAGAGTCCTCTAAACGCGTTAAACATCAGAAACATAAAAAACGAAAATGCCACCTAACTTCGACAGCACAAGAGGTCACGTTACCGCTCCCACAAGTTGGTGTTTGTACTACACATGGTGTTGTCTAATTTTATTGACTTGGCCGGAGACGTTTTTTTGTTGATCATTTTTAGGTCGCGGGTGATGCAAACTTAAACTTTCAGCTTCAATTTAATTATGACCCGAGATAAAAATTGGTGAGTCAGCGACACCGAATAGAAACACCGCCCTGCGTTTGCGCCTTGCATCCTGATGCAGTGAAATCCAACTCTCTTCGGCGGCGAATTACGAAGTTTTAAATTAGCAACTGTCACATATCCAACATGCCTCGCAATGTAAGATGACTTACTACACAACGGATGAAAGCTCATTGACTTGATCTAGAATCAGATCCACGTCTTGGCCCCATTAACTTGACGCATAATGTTGATGTACCATGTTTAGCTATGTAAGAACAAACCTACGTGTCGCAATTGCTTGAAGTAACCTATGAACTGCTTCTTGCCACCAATTATTGTTTCCGTAAAATTAACCTTGAAGAATCTCAAAATTATATTTTACTTTAACGATTTATGTAACCTGAGGTAGGCTTGAATTAATTTGGAAGGTGGAATCAGGAGATAGAGAGCTAGTGCCGGACGGTTAAATGAGGTCCTCCGAGCAAAGTTTTAAGGTTCCTTTTTGCCTAATTTACCAGAACTTATACGCGGACGACGGACGAAGTCCTCTTTGAAGATCTCGGATTCAATAGTCGTTTCCGACGGAAGGTGGCAGAGCGGAGTGCGGAATATCAGTGTAGCAGCAGATGGCGCGCGGACACCTGCTTGCCTCTACGTGCAGTTTGGTTTGTTGGGTGGAACTCTTCCTTTTGCGTTTCTTTCTGGCTCTTATACCATTTTTTTATTTTTTTATAATAGGCGTACTGTAGGGTGCGAAGGCCTATTTGACCAAATATTTAATATGTTAAATAAACAATATTTATATTTTAGGAAAAATGTTTAACCTATATTAATTCAAATTTCTACGACGGCTTCAGTGATGGCTTCTATGTGAGTCCGAAACCTTTGACAAACTGAAATTAAGAAGTCCTCGTTTATTTCGAACATCACCTAGACAATGGCAGTCTTCAGTGAAGCTATGGTGCTATGAGGATGTCGATTAGTCGTCCTTTCAACTACGCTCAGCACATAATTCTCCTTATGATTTATATCTGGTAAGTTTGGGGGACACAAATTAGGGTCACATGATCGTAAAAATTCTCTGATAATCAACCTTGGGTTACTATGTCTTCGAGAGAAAGTGTTGAGGCTTCCTGAAAGACATATTTTCTTCTATTGGATTCTTTATCTATCCTGACCTTGAAAATCGTCTTTAGAGCATCAATGAAGTCCGCAGCATTAACCCTAAGACCCTATGGAAAAATGTAAGGTGGCATAACATGACCTTCACGACTCACAGCTCCTAAAACCATCATAGTTACAGTTAAAGCAACTATGACTGCATATTTTTCCATTTCTTGGATTAATGTCTCAATTTAAATTGTTAACTAAAATAAGAAATAATAATACAAATAATTTGAGTGTGCAATGAACTGAAAATGACATGTCCTCGAATAATCCTCGCACCCTGTATTTAGTTTGTTTGTTTGTTTGTTTCGAAGCTAATACATTAGCTAGCTTGGCGTCTCACATTGAGGGTTCAAGTCCTTATTTAACACGTTGACTCCGATTCTCCACAGAGGTAAAATTACATGCCGACAAATATCTCTACTGTGAATTTTAAAATGAAGAATTTTTGTTTCACAAATTTGGTTAGTCTATTAATTTTCTTTCTCATCAGAACTAGCTTATTCGATTTATAAACACAAATTTGAAGAAAACTCAAAAATTTGTAATCATACATGATAGGGCTTTGGTTACATAAGGTTAGGTTAGTTGATCGCGTGCACCATATGTGACCCACTTCAGAGTCAACGTGTTAATTCTGTATTTATTTACATATTTTTTAATTTTAGTTTCTTTGATAATGATTAGGTAACTATTCCTTTTTGGTATGCTGTGCTGCCTCTGGTCTTATGCCTTTGGTGCTTGGGAGGTCCGCGTTGGAGTTGGAGTGCGTAGACCAGTCAGCTGTGTGGACCCGATGGGACGCCTACGCGGGAGTTCTGTTGGGACGCCGCGCTCCACGTAGTTGTCAATCAACTGGCGTCGCTTGTTCGAGTACTTGCTTCACCTCCTCTGTTGTAGAGGTCCTTAGAAGGAGGAAATCAATCCGCCCTCGTTCAATGTTCCTTCCATTAATTTGCACAGCTGCTTAAAATATTTTAGCGATTAATGCAGACTGAAGCCTTTTCTGTCATGAGCGGGGTCTTGCGCTTAATTTCCAAGAACTCTGGACTTCTTTGCAGAGCAGTTTCAAATTTTAATCGTTTTAAAACAGTTTGAGGAATAAAATTAGTTTTAGTTCGTAATCACTGAGCTACTATAGTGAGGTTGAATGGCTGAAGAATTTGTTAGCCTGAGGCTGGAGTAATTTTAAACTTCCAAAATCGATCGTGAATTCCTTACTGCAGATATTAACTTCTTAGTAAGGTGGTTCCTGGTTTAGAGCCCTTCATTGACTAGTACACGTGATTGACATTTTTATGGAAAACTTTGAATTCTTACCTTTAACGTAACCGTTTCTAACCTTGGAACCATAGACGAAAATTTTCGCTTAGGTACTATAAATTTAAACAAATTACGGTGCATTTTTAAATGACGTGGAAAAAATTTGGTGTTCCACTTGAACAATCACTTCTGATCAGAAGCAGCGTTCCATAAGCCACAGCAACTTCCAAACCAAGTACTTCATGACAAACACAAAGTACCTGCAGTGATTTAGTACCACGTCTACAGCAATAACACGGCGCTAATAATATTTTTATTTAAAAGTGTTCAAATAAAATATTTATGGGCATTTTCAATTTTTTGGCAACATACATTACCCTTCACACTCTTTGATGAAATTCTATTTTATACTTATAAATATCAAACAATTTTTTTACCTATGGGGATCAAACCTAACATGCATACGACACTACCACAAAAACTAACTAAGCTATTGTAACTACTCTGCAAAAAAATTCCCATCGTTTTACATATTCACCTCGAGTCCGTTGGCTTAATTATCTTCAAAATAAACATTTTGCATCCACTGACGAAATCTTCATTTTACTTGCACGAGTTGAGAGAAATCTGGTCGGAATTAAACCGGTTTTCGCTCAAGTTTTACGAAGGTAGTCTCTAAAATTTTCAAATGTTCCATTAAAATATCGCAGCAGTTTCTTCAGAACCCTGCTTGAAATCAAAATGCGGTTCTTAACTACAGCATACATTTCGGTAAGAGGCCTGACAGAATTGTAATCTTGAAAACAATTCACTCACTATGATATTGGGATTGTTAGAGCAGTTTATTCTGTAATTATGGCATCGTAAAAATCTTTCGTTCTGAAAACTTCTTACAACTTTTTCAGTGCGACAAGAAACCTCTCTGCTATACTCGTTGATCTGAAATAAGAGTAGAAAACATTTAAAAAGTACATGAGAGAAAGCGTCGCTAGAGAATATTGAGATTCTGCAAAGGCACCAAAGTACAAATTTATTCCAGTTTATACCAAGAAATAACAATTTTTGAGCGGTATTAAAGAAACTTTGGGGGACTTATTTTAGTACCAAAAGCTTAGTAAAAACTAAAGTGACTCCTCGTATTTAAGATATTTAATGGAAAGTATTAATTTTGCGGACGCTGCTAATAATGCCCCACATGAACAATAAAAAATCACTTATCCTCATCGCATTCGCTGCCAATCGTTAATCAATACTGAGATTAAATTTTTCCCTAGTAATATCCTAACAGAGGTGTTACCATTATAACTTCACCATCTATAATGCGATTTAGAACTAAATTTTGAACGTTGAGCCATAAATGTAAAATTTGATGCGATACTTTCTTCTAGTTACTCATCGGTTAGAACTTGCAGAAGTCTAACTATTTGCATACGTTTGTGTCATCTGTGACATATTTTAATTAAACTTCCATTTGCTTACTGAAGCCTTTGCGTTGGAGGTCTCCCGTTTTTTCCTTCTCATTTTTTCTTCGCCTCAATAATCTTAAACACTAAACCTACTTCACCCAACCGCACCTCAACCCAATCTCAATTTCATCATCGGCATATCTAACAGAAACTATCATTAAAAGTATGATATACATGTTTATAAGCAAGTAGTAATTTATCCATTTCTTCTTCTTCTTCTTCTTCAAATAATTGCTCGAGGTAATGTTTCACTGCACGAAAGCTTGCCGGCTGTTTAATACCACGCGTTTCAAAGTAATTATGTAGAAGCGATCGAGTAATATTTTGTAGGTTAGGTCCTAAAGTTTCCTTCTTAATTTGTGTTGTATTTGAAGCAAAAATCATGCAAAGTGTTTTAAAATTAACGTTCCCATTATCTTTGGGCTTCATAGATTTCTTAATATGGGTTAACATTCATCTCTATCATTGTACATGAAGTCAAATGAAATTTTTTTGTAGATATCTTCAGTAAACACTTCAGAATAAAGCAGACTTATCCATTCCGGCTGTATAGTTGACCAATTTTTCGACTTTAGTATAACGATAACTCAATACAATCCAATTAAATAATTTAACTACATTGAATTCCCTTTTAGGATTAGATCTCCAAAGTATCATTGTCATTTTGGGGCTGAAGAAAAAGTTCACTCATAACCGGCTGAGTTCCTGTATTCCCAAGTTCATCTCGAAAGAAAAATGGTCTCGTTCTTCACCAGACTTGAACCCTCTGAACTTTGGCGCGTGAACCGTGCTGGGGGATATGGTTTCTACTTCTCCAACCAGAAATTTAATAATGGGTAAAGTTAATTGTACTTTGAATGTGGCAAAATCATTATTCGTGATTTATGCAAATTCTTTTTCGGTGGGCCAGCGGCTAGCTGTGCACCTTGCAGGCCGCCACGTAGAAAAATTTACTGCGGTCGTAATCGGCTTGTGGTGAACTCAACTTAGTGAAACTTTCTTAGCTCTATGTGTCCTCGCGTCTAGACTTAACGTGTTCAACTATCAAAAAGTTATTTGAGTTCACTGAACTATAACATACTGAACTGGTATGAACATGACTAGCTTCATGTATGCGACTGCTGTTTGTCAGCGTCTAGCTCAGAAGGGAGTCTACGTTTAGACTAAATATGTCTTCATCAGGAAGGATAAATACAGTCCAATATCTTGCAGGTGCGCTGAATGCCAGGGAAATGTCAACCTGACATTCACCACCGCACAGATGATCGCTCCCAAGGCGAGGTCTGCTTTTTACAGCAGGAGAACCATTCTATAGAAGGAGAAAAAATACAGCGCAAATTTACGATGAGGCCAAAGCTAACAGTTCATTCTGATACTTTTCAGAGTGCGGTCACAAAGAAATAGAAAAGCGATCTAAGGAAAATTCGTTCTATGTAATCAACTATAGACATTTTTTTCATTATTTCATATTTAATGCCAAATGTCAATGTCTAAATAGAAGTACTAATGTTTTTAAAATTCCAATAGTTAGTTTTGTTAACCCACGATATTCGCTTCTCATTTTTTTGGCATGAATTAATGATCATGGCCTTTAATTCAACTGAAATGAGAGCTATTAACATAAACAATGGGTAAAAATGCTGCTTACTAGTATCAAATGAAAATTAAATAAGAAAATTATTAGTTGATGTATGTATTGTAGGTTATATCCAATGATTTTTAAGATACATTTTCTTCTTGAATCTAAGGAAAATTTAACTGCGCCAGATTCAGCACGTCTCGAAGCAACTTCTTTTGCATCTCGTAATGCCCAATGGGAACTCGCTGTCATTTGCATAAATTTTCCACTTTATGATTGCTCACAAGTTTCAATTCAGTTCAAATCTCGCAAAGACTGGCAACAGATGTGGAAAGTTTCTTCTTTCAAACCCAAGACGGTGAATTATTTTTCGCCCTTGTATTCGTTGGATGTGTTGAGACTTTGTTTCGTAAGACTCAGTCTGCTTTCTAGAACCACAGCAACGCGAACTATGAAGAACGTACGTCACGGGTACGTGAAGAGTCCTAACTCGTACATGGCTGATTTAATTATATTTGATAGTGTCTCATTTTCATTGTCAACGATTTTGTAATGATGTTACATAAAATATCCAAGCTGTGACATACGCTGGGGATTAATAAAGAGCTAAGTATATCTCTACAACATTTTCCCGGGCGTAGTCGCTAATAGTTTGACGATAAAATACATTCACGTTTTAAAGTTGATTGTCAGTTTCAAAATCGTTCACTCGATATCTAACAAAAATTTCATGTATAAACTTATATAACTTTTTTCCACGTACAATAACAAATATTGATCACGATTCTTTGGCTTTCCTGTCCTTTTAAACATCAATTCGTTTCTACAGCAAAAATGATCCCAGGCTAGAATTCGAATGAACAGCGCAAGTCATTGAGTAAAAGAACACCGAGCGTTTATGGGAGTTAACGTACATATATACTCTGCATTGACCATTTTCTGAAGCATCTCATTCGTGCCTGTTTCTGCATCAAAACGCATGTCGCTGGGCTATGCCATACATTTGCATTTGGCTCGTGCTTTAAAACTTAACTCAATTTCTTACTCGGGAATAAGACACTCGCCCACAGCTGCCAACGCAAGAAACGAAAAATTCGAATATTGCTTCTTGTCTCGACGAGTCACACTCTTGTTCAAAACTTTTCACTGCGGCACTTCACGCAATAAGTTCTCCGTTTCCCTGTGTTGAAGTCGGTAACTTTTAAGTGCAAAGTTGCTGGGTCTAACACCAGTCCGAGGCAATTCAAAGAACTACAAAAACAAAGATTTAACCAACACACCGATGAAGGTAAAATCTACCTACTACACTACATAACACTAAATATATAGTCTTAATTAATTTATTTTCCCCGACACTATTCTTCCACAAATAATTACCTCAATTCATCGCGCCCAGGAAGCAATCCTGACTGACTCACTGAGTCTTCAACTTTATCTTACGAGTTGTGAGCTTGAATCTTACGAAAGGCAGAACTTTTCTAATAAAGAATCTAGTGTTATTGGTATTTTAAGGTTGGTTCAGACGCTAGAACAAATACTCTGCAACGCAAAACGTTTTATTTCAATTTCTTCTTGGCTGCTCTACAAATACT
>VOMN01136850.1:0-11200 GCA_014899125.1 Orchestia grillus | reverse complement strand
TTTTTTCTTTTGGGGTTGATACTTTATGTAGTTTTTAGAAAAATATCTCATTATTGCATCAAAACTATGAGTAAGGAGTCAGTAGAAAGCATGGTTCCTGTGATTGAAGTGTAGATGAAGAGAAGAGTGGAAGATATAAAACATAGTGAAAGAAATGTACAAGTTAAAAACTATTTAAAAAGCAAAATGGGTAGTTGTATCTAAATTGTAGAATGCTAAGTTGAGAGTACTGATAACAAAGATATGCTTCCCTCCCGAACACCAAGTCTGCTCTAGGACTATAGAACTTATGGGTCAAATGGCCGCTCTGTTATAACTGTGTAGCACTAGGACTGTAGGGCTTTTGGTCAAATGGCTGCTCTGCTGTGACTGTAGCACTAGGACTGTAGGACTTATGGTCAAATGGCCACCCTGCTGTGACTGAGTGGAGATGTTTGCTGATCTCCTATTGTTCAGCTTAGCTGTATATATTTTTTTGATTTTTGAAAGAAATTACATGTTGCAGTTATTTAATGTTGCTATAACTGCTAAGTGACCTTGAATTTTGAATTGTAGAGATGGCCAGTGACAATCAAAACTTTTATTATTGCATAGATATTTCTGAATACTGAATGAGAGACTTTAGTTTGTCTATGAACTTATTTGTATTAATCATTTTTCAACATTATTTGTTTTCAGCTCATTGGTTCTGAAATGGAGACCATCCTGGGCTAGATTACTTTGTTATAATTAACCAAGATGAGGCGTCACTGGGAATTTGAGATACCCATCTTATCGTAGAACATGTCCTTGTGCATTGAAGTTGAACACAGCTCAGTTTAAGTCTGCTGGGATGAATTAGGCCACCAGACCTGCATGAGATCTCTTGATCTGAAGCTGAAATTTATTGCTTCATGGCCTGATTTGTAATACTCTACTGAATTTTTGATCAGACCTATCCCAAACTTTTCCTATACTAATGGTTTGTTACTATAAAATTGGGTGGAAGGCTCTAGTGAACTATACAAACATATTTTATGCTTGGTCAATTCTCACTATATTTTATTCCTTCCTGGTACTGGAAATTTTTTCATTATGTTGACAACAGTCAAGTCATGCTTTGCACCAAACCTAGTGAAATAGCTCAGGCCCAAGCAACCTTAAGTGTCTCTGGTGTACCTGTGCATGTGTTGGTCACTGAACCCTTTTTTCTATGTTTGAGTGTAATATTTTTTACATTTATGAATGAATGAAATTTTTTTAGTGTTTCATAATTGTTTTTTCAAGTTTTTGATATTCTTATTTTTTCAGCTATGTTCCTAATAAGTAATATTGGCCAATGGAACTTATGAAGTTACGGTATTGGCAGCCATCTTTATGGATGGTGCCATTCAAGTTGAACAAAACATCATCTTTTCATTGCTCTAGTCTATTTTCTCTAAGTTGCCTTAGATATGTGCATAATACTTCTAAAAATGATCCACGTTCTAAAAAATATCAGCGTACGGTGTTTTTGCCATCGACAAAATTTCCTTCTCATGTGAAAAATATTTCAGAATATGAGCTTCAAATTAGAAAGGTAAGTGTGAGTATTTCTGCTTGGTAGATGTTAAAAAATATATTCACATACTTTGAAGATATTTTTTCAGCTATTGGAGGATTTTTCTCTTGAAGGATAGCATTTTGTGCTCCTTTGAGCTCAATTTTTGTTTAGGAATGCAATGAACCAGTGAGCAGTTTAGCATCATTGTTATTTAACTTTGAGGCTAATGATTTTTCTCTTTTTCAATGTATATTCTCAGCTTGAGGACTATAATCCTACTCAATCTGCACTAGATGTTACTTTCTAGAATATATATTTTAAGAAGGTGTGTAAACTTGTACAGGTCAAATCATTTGACCCTTACCATTTTTCATCTTTTAACAGGCTGCAAATTGAGCCTTATGTGTTCATTGTTCATAGTAAGAAATTCAAAAATAGAACACGTAAGTCCCCAAAAATTAGTATGAACAGTTAATTGTGGGCTTTTTTGCAGCTTATGAGCAATTAGCCTCTTACTTTCTTTCATTAGATACAAAAATGTGAGCCTGGTTGCTTTTGCTCAATTGCTATAATTATATCCTTGAATGTGTTCTGTTTTTAAATTTTGTTTCTGCTAAATGTGACAACTATTTGTCGCTGTTGAAGTTTATTGCATTTCCTGAGCAGAGGGTAATTTTAGCAATTAGTGGCAGAATGTTTACATGGGATTTCATATTTCTTAGGTTAAATTAAGGGCTCACATTTCTAAGCCTAACAAATGGTTGAGATAAGGGTATTTTTTGTTTGAAATTTTCAGGCCTGCAGTTAACTTTTGTTTGTTATCTCTGGGATTTTATGGGCACATTTATTCTGAATTCTTGTGTGAACGTTGAATTATTATTGTCATAAAGTATACCATACTCTTCCTATTTGTGAGCTAAATGTATTGAAGATTCTTTTGAAAAAAATGATGAAACAGCCCTGAACTATTACAGGAATTTGAATGGGACATCCTGTATGACAGACATCGCTCTCAAGAAGACAGAAAAAAAGAGTTTGTTCTGCATGATGGTCCTCCGTATGCAAATGGGAATTTGCACATTGGGCATGCTCTCAACAAGGTAAGCATTTCATTGGATGTTGCATGTATAGTAGTATTTGATGTATGCAAATATTTCACTTTGCTGGCACAGACAAAAAGTTTTTGACAGCTGTTTTTGACATAGGTGTTATTTGATGCAGTTCATAAAAGAAAAATCTGTTTGTTTCTATCAATAATTTTCTTTGGAAGTTAGTTCTTCTTTTATAGATCTATATTAAGTGAAGTACTTGTGCTTATTATCCCTGCATATTATTATCTACTAATTTTCTGCTGTGTGACACTAGTCAGTAGCTGATGAGTCTTATTCTATTTTGTCTGTCTCACTTTGTAGGATGTCATTGTTATGTTAGCAGGATAATTTTTGCTGATGCTTTGTTTACCATTGTTATGTTCATTATAAAGAAGGGCAGGGTGGGAAAGTTTTGAAGTGACTCCTTTAATTATGGACATGTGTTGCTTGATGGTGCCTGTTCATTGATGCTATTACAGAATAGTATATCTAATTTGTTGGGTAGGGCTATTTTACAAACTTTTTCAAAGGCAAGTGTTACAGTGGTACAGAATTTGTTAAATACTATTATGTAATTGCTCATATGGGTAAGAAATTTATCTGGCAGCAAAAAATCAATAAGAAAATCAAAAATGTTTCAAATCAATCTCATATTTCTACTGTTCTGAATCTAGAGTGCTTCATCTGATTCCTCTTTTGTTTTCAAATTTTGAAAATAAGAAAAGTAAAGCTTGGCCTAATGCTGTCTAGTATTGTAGATTGGAAGTCATAAACAAATGATCTCTAGATGATCATTATTTTATTTTTGTTCCTGCCATAGCCATTCAGATATTTCTTTTTCATTGCTATTTGAATTAGGATGATCATTTGCAAAGGTCGTTTTAATAGAATGTGTCATCATGTAATGATGGAAAAATTCAGGGCTTTTATTATGTTGTCTGTAATCGATTTGAAATGCTGCCTTAAAGATTGCCTGGTACCTCAGGTTTTCTCTGTTTACTTTCAATAAATTTATTAATTGCATTTGTATTGATTCGATAGGTACCTTACCAGTCAGGCAATGAAAATAAGAGGCAGCTATTGTTTTTGCGAGCAAAAAATTACCTCTACAAGTTCTAATGAATGCTATGATTTAAGTTTCTTTGATATTTGTTTGTATTTTAATTAAGATATCTTGATCTTTGTATTGTAGGTCCACCATATTGGTAGGTACACAATTGACAAACAGTCTTGAGAATTTTTTAATGAATGGATAATTTAATATTCATGTTGGTAGATTCTGAAGGACATCACAGTTCGTCAAAAAATGCTGGATGGTTTTAAAGTGCACTACAAGCCTGGGTGGGACTGCCATGGACTTCCCATAGAGCTGCAAGCCACGAAGCTCAGCCAAGCTGCAGGGGAAAAGATGTTGTCTGCTGAGATCAAGGAGCTACCTCCTTTGGAACTGCGTAGAATTGGTAACTTTTTCTATTTAATGGATGCATCTTTCCCAGTTATTCTCTTCCTTCTGAATGAATTTGCAAGTGAATTTGTTACCTAGCTTATTCTGGAGGATAGGTGTGATAGACTGTGCAAAAATATAGTAAACTGCTACACCTACAAATGGACGAGTGTGATGTCTTTATCATACCGCAAGAATTTGGAAGCATATGGGGTAAGGCCTTTTTTCTTGATAATGATATATTTTGTCATGAAATGGCTTATCTGTATGGAAGATTTTGTTTTAATGAGAATGAGTTCACTTGAGGTTACTTAGTAGGCATATTTTAACTGTGAAAAAATGCAATGTCTAATCTTTGGCTTAAAAATCAAATGCTTTATACCAGTTTAATTCTCTGTACTTGACCTGTTTCAAACTAGCCCTTTCTAAGTGTACTTGTGCATTTGCACCAAACAAAGAAGTTCTCTTAAATATTAGTGTTTTTGTTTGAAGTCCTGTAAGAAAAAGGGTTAAGAATGTTATAACATAAGTTTATAATTAGGTATTCATTTGACAGATAATTTTTAATACTGTGCAATATTTACTGTTGAACAAAACTAATGATGCAAGGTAGAATGGTAAAGAAACTGGGGTTCAAAATGAGAAAATACTTTGACTCAAAGTATTTTATCTTCTCAGGCTGATCTTATATATGTATCACATACTGTGCATGCAGGTTTCAACTGTGTGATACACCAAGTTCTATTCCAAAAATCTCAGTGAAACTGATTCTCATCTGTAAGTAATACCTGTTTAGTGAAGAGGAATTTTTTGCTGAAAATTATTTTTGAGTGTGTTAGTAAATTAATAGTTAACATTTATTGCTTAGTCTGATTACTTTCCTTGGTCCATTTATCATCTTTGTATCTTCCAGAAACTAATTCATTGTTTTAGAAATGTTAGTTTTTATCTTGTGAGAACTATTGGTTCTTATTGTCTCAGAACTGTCACTAAGAAATTGTTTAAAATTGACATTAAATATTTACAGGTAGCAGTACACCAATTCTTTTTCTGTGTTACATAATTAAGTAGAAAGTAGTAATGAACCAGCACATATAATTACAATACTTTGAAAAGTCTTTATTTTGTGCAGCACGTGAGTTTGCAGATTCATGGGTGAAGAAGCAGCGTGAGTCATTTGTGCGGTGGGGTGTGCTGGGGGACTGGAGCCACCCGTACATCACGGCCCAGCCTCACTACGTGGCCGGGCAGCTCAGGCTTTTTGACAAGCTCAGAAAACAAGGCTTCATTTATAGGGTGGGTTTGCTTGCCTCATTTTGGTTCCAATGTCGTTTTTTTCCCTAAATATGCCTCATTCTTGTAGGCTTTGGAGTGCACTTGAAGTGCTTGTGGGTATTTTAGATTCTCTTTAATTACCCAAATTTGCCTCATCATGAAATTTTTTGGATTCCCATGGGGCTTGCACTTTTTGGCTAATCTCCCATTACTCTTGATGCATGAATTTTTATGCATCTCATTATGAAATGTTCAAAAATTTGCTGTATTAATATCCTTTGGTGATTTGAATTTTTTTGTTGTATTAAACTAAAAATGTAGGGTTTTGTTGTATGCATTTAATGGGAAAATATTAATGAAATAACGTGTTACAACACAAAACTTGGACGCCATTTTGTGCCGATTCTTAATGAAATGCAGTCGAGTATTGAATGCTCTGTGTGCTGAGCCATTGCTCTTAGACTGTAGCTCCTGAAAATGCTGCTCCTGGAGACAGCGAGTGTGTAGGAATTTTCCTAATGATGGAAGAGTGCCTGCATCATGCAACAAACATTAAAGAATGTGTTATGAATTGATTTTAAGTATAAGGATTTTCAGCTTCCCTTGTCATAATTTATAAATTCAGTACTTAAGGATTCCTCCTATAAGGGCTAGCTAGGATGAGTGAAACTCCTTTGTTACTGAAGGAAAGTTTTGCAGCCCTCACTAATACATGATGCAGAAAAATGACCAGACATATTTGTTTGCTTAATGAAAGTAACATAATATAAATAATGAACAAAATATTTTATTTCTAAATGTGCACATACTGCAATTTTGTTTTATTTGATTTCAGGCTGGCAAAACTGAATGATTGTATTCTGATTTTATTAAACAAGTAAATGTGTTGGATGTTCTTTTGCTCTACCTATATCACCTGTACTATTATACAGGTTCTGTGCTTGTGCTTACATGTGCGACTCTAGTCCAGTTTACAAGCAGAAGTTTTGTGCTGCAGGCCCACATGCCAGTGTACTACTCGCCTTCGTCACGCACCACCTTGGCTGAGGCCGAGCTGGAGTACCGCATGCATGAGAGCCGCAGCCTCACTTTTGGTCTTCGTGTTGCTGACGTGTCTCCTCCGCTACAGGTGGGTGATGTATAGGCTGGTGGGTGATGTGTAGGCTGCTGGTGGGTGATGTGTAGGCTACTGGTGGGTGATGTGTAGGCTGCTGGTGGGTGATGTGTAGACTGTAGGCTATATATCAAGTCCTGGTGTAGGCTGTAGGCTATGTACCTCAAGTCCTGGTGTAGGCTGTAGGCTATATATCACAAGTCCTGGTGTAGGCTGTAGGCTATGTACCTCAATTCCCTATACGACTGCTGAAGTACCTACACAGTGCTGTTGTACTTGTGATTGTCATGTTCAAAGCTTTGTGTGTGCTAATGATTTATAAGTAAATCATTTTGTAAGTAAATTTTTGTAAGTTGCCTCCTGAAATCTCGTGATAGCAAAATTCTATTTGATATGCGAGTCCCTGCATGTTTTGATTAAAAGTGTTATATGAAAATTTCATTACATATATGTGTATTCATACATTCTGGACAGCTAGCATTTCTTATTCTGTGAATTGTGAGGAGAGAAGACTGGAACTTCATTAAATAATACTACATTGTTCTTGTATTGCATTTGAATGTGTTCAAAATAAATTATTATAAATTGTATGGGGGAATTTTGAAGGGTATGACTATTTTATTGTTGTGTTGGATTAAATTTCAATATGAAAGGGTGGAATTCTGACATTGGAAACATTTTTGTTCTTAAGGAGCAATATTAGGTGAGCTAGAAGTATTGTGTTCTATGATGAGCATTATGGATGCAAATTGTGATGATATATGCAAAAATGCGTGCATGACTTCAAAATATACAGTAAGGCTCATAGAGAGGGGTAGGAAGTATCGGGGCTAAAATGCTCAATTCATGCTTTGTTTCGAGTTTGAACGATAAAAAAAGTTCAAGTGGTGGTAAGGAGGATTGTTCTTCCTTATCACCCAGTTGTACGATGTCTCTTGATGAGCAGCTCTTCACTCACAATCCTTTCTTCACAGCAAAAAGTGTCATCAGCTGGTGCAGACAGCCTGTACTTGGCCAGCTACACCACCACTCCCTGGAGCTTGCCGTTCAACAGGGCTGTGGCGTACAATCCAGCTCTTGCCTACTGTGTCGTGAGGCTGGAGCGGGACGGGCGTAGTCTCGCCGTCGTGTGGGCCAAGCAGGCGCTGAGCAACGTTGGTGCCACCGGCTGGCGGTGGCGAGTCCTGGCCGACCTCAGGGGTGTGTGGTTGTGCTTTTGTGTACCTGTGTACACCACCGCTGTGTACACTTTTGGAGCATGCATTTGTTGCCTGTTTGCAGGTCGAGATTAACTAATAATTGTAGGGTTTCCCAGTGGATTTGTGCTAAAGTTGGAGTATGTATATTGAAGATAAATTCTCACGGTATACTACACTTAGTGATTCAATTGCAAGAGGCGTGGCTTGGCATGAGTCGTGGTTGTATGGTTTATCAATCGTAAGTCCATTGTATCTTGTATTTTGAAGTTTACGATTGTTCACATGGAACAAGTGATACATGATTTATTCGTACATATGTCGCGTTATTATTGTTATTGTGCTGGCCGCCAAAGCTGGAATCCTGTGAAGCAGACCCAACTGATTTCGCTGGAGTGAAGCGTTAATTAAGTGTATGTGTCAATAAGCTGGCATCCTAGTTACGTAAAGGGCTGCTAGTGTCCCACATTTCAAAGCCAAATTACATAGGCATATGCTACCTAGTTTCCTGAATACTCTGCTTGAAATGCTGACAATTTTAATCTTACTTTTCAAAAATGAAATATTGAGCCCATAGCGAACTGGTATCCCAGATGCTTGAGTTGTGAGGACTTAGAATTAATCTATCTCCGTGAAGAATAAAGATATAGACTCAAATGAAAATTGATACTCGAGGTAGTGGACTCGTGAGATGCTGCCACTGCTGCTCTGATGCTGAGCAATTATTTGCATGCGATGTTCATGCGAGCGCTTCTTAGAGAGCTAGGGAGATACTGCCCTATATTTTAACTCTGAAAAAAAAAAACTTATTTTGCAATTGAACGAAATCGTTAGATTACCCCAGCTCTGGATAGACCTTCTGGACGTCTATCTTTCGTGTCTATTTACTTTTTCAATTTTCACTCCTTTTTTATTTCATCTATGTCTGTTTTCCTCTTTGTCGTAACTTGCTATTTCTATGCGCAAGGGATCCCATGTGGGAACACACCATGTGCGTAGATTCCCCGTTATTTATCGTCTGTACTAAATTGGCCCCTCTCTCTTGGCAGGACACAGTTCGAGTCCCAGAAAGGCTGCCATCTTTACTACATAGTACTGCTACTGCCTCTGCCACTGCTACTGTCACTAACCAAAAGATTTAATTGAGCTTTTATTCAAGTGGTGATTTGATAACCTGAACGTTCATTAATGATTTATCGAGAGTTTTTATAGAAATTGTGCCAGGTGACACAAAAACTTATTGTATGCTTGTAAAATATTTGAGGTATCTATGCTACAAAATAAAAATTACCCACGTTCCCTTTCAGGGGGATGATTTTTTTTTTCACAACACGAATGCTGCAAATATTTTGTAAAATTTCGACCAAGTATTTTTGAATGATACTTTGTACAGTGTCACCCTGTATGAATTGCTAGAAGTATTTTTCCTGGACTATTGAGTTGAATCTACCTCAGATTTTTAGGTTTTCAAGAATATTATTCGTGTTAAAATATTTTCACACGAAGATAGAATATTTTCAGGACTGTGAGAAAGAGGGTGGAGCAAAAATGATAAGGACAACAATTGAGAAACGTCTCTTTTGATCTGTAATGTACATTACATTACTGTACTCCTCTGTTGAATCGGCAGGCTTGGTAGTGGAGGCGGAATCTTGAGGTGTGTTGATACGGTCATTATTAAGAAAAAAATTCATTACTGGTGTGTATTAATCATGCCTGTTCCAAATCCGAAATGGGTGACCACCGTAAGGCTTCAGACCACTGCTTTTGTAGGCGCCGTGTTGATCTAACTTGTCACTATCCTCCATTCCACTACTTATGGAATGGCATTGAATCATGTGGCTATTATTACACTGCACTCACTGTAGCCCTCGTTGCAGCTGAAGAGTTGGAAGTCATGCGCTACCACCACCCGGTGTATGGGGAGGAGCTCTGTCCTGTAGTACCATCGCAACACGCCACTGCAGACATGGGCTCCGGGCTGGTCCACGTCGCTCCTGCTCACGGGCCCGAGGACTATCGTGTGGGGCGTGACCACGGCCTGCTGCTTGTGAGTGGCCAACGGTGCCCGCTAACCGCACGTTTTTTGCCTACTGCTTCTGCATGTGTAAGCACGCATGTGATGGCGTGCTTGCGTTTCCGGGTCAGGAGGGGCAGGGTCTGATAACCCGGACGGGATGGTGCTTCCATTCGGACAGGAAGGTTAACCACTGTATGTCTAAATAGGCAGTACATCAGTGTGGTCTGAGAGTCAAACTATATCAAAGTACAGGGTGGTCCAAAAGTAAGGTACCCTGTCATGAAATAGTGCCCTAAACATTTGTTAACGTATCAGTGCTACCGATATCAATGAGGGTACCTTACTTGTGCGCCACCCTGTATGTGCTGCAAGTGTATGTGTTCCTTGGTTGCTGTGTGTTTTGGTTAGAATAGCATTCTTGTTTATTTATTTGTATTTTCAGTATCTAGGTTATCTGTATATCTCAGGGGTGTTTTCAGTTATATGTTGGTATCTAGGTTAGGTACCTGTTCACATAACGAATGTATTCAGTTGCATGTTGAGTATCCATGGATACCTGTGCGCATTAAGGATGTATTCAGTTATATTTTGAGTATCTGGGTAAGCTGTGCATATTAGGGGTGTGTTGTTGGGTATCAGGCGAGGATGAAGACAATAGTCCTTTGTTAGTGAATTAGGGACAATTGCTTTTGCACTGAGCTTCTGTCCATCGCGATGTGTGGGATGGAGCTCCGTCTTTTTGGATGGTCGGCCCACTTGCGTTTTTTGAAATGTTATTGCGTTTCATTGGAATCATTTTTGGCGATCAATTGCTCTGTATAAGTTTTCTGCCTATATCTAGAAAACGGGTGAAAATGACGAGTTTTTCTAAATCTGAGAAACTGCTCTCCAAATTATGAGTTTGTGACTGCCTTGACGTCTGATGAAGACTTCGTAGATTTGTCAGTGCTTGTATGTAGAGCTTGCTACCATGCGGTCATTTCGGCGATTAAATTTCTCCTAGATTGTGAACAATTTTTCTTACTGAAGACAGCTGTGTGTCATCTCTGAAATTTTTGCATCTGGTATTTTTGCGTCTGGCATTTTTGCGTCTGGCATTTTTGTATCTGACATTTGACCTGAGAATAATTAGATTTAGATGCGCTAGCGGTAGACTCAAATTTGTAGAGATTGCTGTGTTATTTTACTCTTCTAAATCAAACAAAACTATATTTTTTACGCTACTGTTACCTTCAAATTTTCCCCAGTGTTAAGACGATTGATTAGAAGAAAAGAAAATATTTGTATTTTTGGCACATTCTTGCTTCAAGCAAAAAATGACTGGTACATTCTACGTTGGACTAAAAACTCTTTTCATTGTGAGCTCTGGGCTCGAATAAAAAAAATCATATTTTCTCTGCCAGACAAGCGCTGTTGATGATGACGGCCGCTACGAGTCTGGTGTGGGTCCCGCGCTGGCAGGGCTCAGCGTGCTGGATGAAGGATCCCGTGCTGTGCTGGACATGATGGGTGTGTGGGGGACGTGATGGGTGTGTGGG
>VOMN01136840.1:0-10295 GCA_014899125.1 Orchestia grillus | reverse complement strand
CCGAAACGTACTTATCTAGTTTTTAATAAAAAATTAGTTTTTCAAAATGCTTCGTCCTGCGGTTTTTGCTCTTACCTTTTCACTTCTGGTAAGTTTTGAAAATGTGAGCACAAAAACGTGCATTGATTTACATGCTTACTCTATCGAGTTCAAATTCCTTCAAATTTTCTTCAAAAAAAATTAATTTCAACATAATGGATTGCGGGAACTTTTCGATCAAAAGTATTTTCGCTTCCTCAAGCTTAAGGGGAATCCAATGAAATGTTTCAGAAAGCAAGTGCATTTATTTACAGGCCGGAAAATTGAACAAAATTCATATAGAGAAACTTTACCACAAATTTAATTAAGCCCCTGAAGAGTCTGAAATTCCCGAGTCTATAATTCAATTTAGCCCATGAAGAGTCTGAAATTTCAGGGGTACTCATTACAAGTTCCAGTCCAGCGTCAGAACTCGCGGACTGGCACTCCAGCGCGTAGTACTGCTCAATTGGCCTCTTCTTTGACCAAGGAGTACGGCTGCGACCCATCTACGTTGTTCAGGTACGGATAGTAAGGCGGGCACGGTCCTTCGCAGATGTTTAGGTAGATCGAAGGGCTTGAAATGGGCAGAGGCTGTTGGTAGTAACAGTTGACGCTGTTAGCACAGTCCGTGTTGGGGAGAGTGCCGCTGCACTGGAAGCTGGGATGACTCCCCAATTGGGACAAGGGCACTGGGTTTTGGACCCAGTCGATCAGCTGGCTTGCTGACACCACGTAGGCTTCCGGGTGGGACTCCAAGTATGTCAGGAAGCTGGAAAGCGGAATGAAGAAATTCATAAAATTAAAAGACTCTGCTAGGTGATTCCAGAGACAGAAAATGATAGATTTCAATTTATTTGAGGAGAAGTCAAAAGTATAGAAGCAATGGGCGGAAATAACTTGGTGATATTATTCAACTGCAGACATTTAAAGCTCATATACACGAAGCTCAAGATATGTGGAATGTGTATGCGTGAACATATTTGGAACGCCAGTTTAGTGGCATCTAAAATTGAAAAAGAAACGGTGAAATAATGAGATTTTCAAGAATAGAGACTAAATTTTTCTGAGATTTTTAATGACTCCCAAAATACAATAATGGCATTAAATAGTGAAATTAACAGGCTACTTGAAATAATACAGGCTTCATAACTTGAAAATTCTAAAGCCTTTCCTGATATTTTGGCGATCAAAATTAAGGAACAAAATATGTCTAATCTTAAAACTATCGCAAGTTAAAACACGCAAAAACACAATTCAATATTTCCCGCTAAGTCCCCATCGCAGACTCATATTTTAGTTTCCATGAGTTCATCAACGTCTGCATGATTTCACCACATCCTATTAGGTACCTTTAATTTTGACCCACCCTGTATTTTTAGCCCTAAACAAAAAACGATTTGCTGGTTTTTTAGCAATGACATTTTTGTGCTTGAGTCTTCTACAGATTTCAATGGCATCATCCAACTGGAACCCAGACCTTCAATTTCCTGATCCCTCAGGCTGGCCATGCCTAGCATCGCTTGGTGGCAGTTTATTATCCTGCATGAACACTGCAGCGTCAGTCTCAGAAATCTGCAACGCAGGCACAATGTTTTCCAAAAAACTCTTGTATGTAGAAGCACTAACTTCAACAGCTGAGCGTACCAGAGGTGACGTACCCTCCCCTGATATCACGACCTACTCTCCCCTGATATCACGACCTACTCTCCCTTGATATCACGACCTACTCTCCCTTGATATCACGACCTACTCTCCTCTGGTCTCATGGTGTGACCCATCACGCAGACCTCACCAAACTCTCACTCTTAAATATTTATATCAAGCTTAGATTTAATGCTGGATAATGCTTTTTGTTAATTTCATTTTAACCACAAAAGATATCCATTTGTAAATACCAATCTGGCTACTTCGATTTTTTCACACACCCCTCATTTTTTTTCTCAATTGATTTTATTTAATTGAAGGCCGATTTCGAGTAGATATCTAAACATAATTAGTGGTGACAGCTATGCCACCTTCAAGTTCTTAAGAAATCTCCCCCGTAGTCATAAGCCGATCTTTGGAAGACTTTCGAATAACTCCGTCATCTCTCATCATCATTTTCCTCAGTCCACCCGCCTTTATTTCATTGTTCTATTCCAGTTTTCGTTGGCAAAACACTCGTCTAATTATCAACACACACCAAAAAGACTAAATAACCCACACGCCTGTATGTCTAAGGACAGATGTCACCACACTGGTGCTGACGACCTACACGTCTGTCTGAGGGCACTTACTTTTTAAGGCCGTTCTTGTGGATGTCGTTGTCGTTGTTGAACCAGTAGTAGTGAAGATATATTCCAAAGGGCGTCCTTGCTCCACTGTGATATTCGAAGTTCCTCTGGAAGAGTTCCTCGACGGCTGCAGTGCTCGAATCCAGCTCTCCATTGGCGCTAGAAGTTCATCATATTGTTGGTTCATGGAAATTGAGTTCAAGATTTCGTGGAAGTCGATTAACTTGTACTATACATGACGAAGAAGTTTTTTTCGATTATAATTTTGAATTGCCGTGAAGGTGATTTTTTTGTGTGATACTTTTATGCATTAGAATTTGTTCTTGTTTTAAGGCTTGAAACTGTGATTCTCATAATTACGTTTAAATAAATTCAAAGCGTATCTTGACTTTCATTTTTTGATCTTTTCATCTATCATTATGTCAGACATATAATCAAATAAAAATAAAATAAGTTACTGGCTTAGTTTTAAAGTTTTGTTAGTCTCTGTTATGATGATTATTTCTGAGGAACATCCTCGGCACCTCAGTAAAATTCAATCACATCTACAGCTGAACTAAAGCCATATATCTCGTATATCTTTTTCAAGGTTTCGATAACGCTCCCTACGAAAGGCATACAGCCACAGTAACAGCCCTTGCCTTCCAAGGCAATTACTCTCAATGGGCACGAAACTGACACACTGGTTGCGCTCAACTCGCCGTCACGTGGCACTCATGAGTAATCTACGACACGCATCATTTATGAGCAATCTACGACACGCATCATTTATGAGCAAGCTACGACACGCATCATTTATGAGCAATCTACGACACGCATCATTTATGAGTAATCTATGAATGCAACACTCATCATTCGAGAACATAGTTCATGCATCATTGATGAGCAAGTAACGTCAGGGGTCCCTCACTAAGCTCTCCTGGCCCACCGCTCATTATACTTTACATCAAGAATCTTGACATGGAAATCATCAGTAAATTCAGTAAAGACGACTCAAGGCTCTGACAGCAAGGCTCATTGACCTCAGCTATGAAGGTCTTCTATAGTCACTGAAACTAACCTCCATAGCCAATAGAGACTGCGGAAGCAACTCATTGAGACCTAAAGATATTGTCAAGGTTTTCATCGTCACAAATTAATAATCAATATTTATTATTATTAACTCAGAAGAGTTCTTTGAAAAAGACATAGCGTACGTACCAGAACTGAAGAGTGTAAACAAATGAGAAGAACTTTCATAACACCTTTGGTTCTGAATTTTTGTCATCTTAAAATTATCCTAAACCGCAGCCACCTACCGAAAAACAATTTCTCTGAAAACACAGAGAACACATTGGAGCAAAAATGGGCTGCGTGTTGAATGAACCTAATGATAAGCATTAACAAAATGTATAAATTGTCACACAAAGTTTTCATTAAATTTATCGCGATTTATCGGCTTAGCGATACCCATCAAGCCTCCGTTAAATCAAGCCATGGAATCCTAATGTTTCTCTAAAGTTTACCCTTCAGTCATAGCATAAAGCACAGATACGATGAACAAAAATTAAGCAAGTTTCAGCTCACATCGTACAGTGAACGAGTAGCAGTTGTCGGAAATGTGCAAACACAAACAATGCACAATTATTGGTACTGCAGTGTCTCACCTATTACACAAATCCAGCATGGCGCACGGGTTCCCAGTGTTGTCCTGGAGGTTCGTCATGGGAGCTGCCCACAAGCCGGGGAAAGAATCCGTAGGCTTCCTGCCTGCAGATTGTTCCTGGAATAATTTAGACCCAATCATTTATGATGCTGGTATCGTCGATAAAATCAACTAGAAGGAGAGAAATATATTACACAAAGTGTTTTTTAACGAGCGTCGCACCACCAGATAGTTTTTTTTTGTACATTTCTAGTTAACTTTTATCAAGAGCGCCACTTAATGGGTTAATTTTAGATTGAAGCTCGATGTAACAGATCAAGTGGTTCATTTAATCTACTGGGTTTTCTACATGCTTTCCAATCAGCACGGAACGAAAGTAGATACTGATAAAAACAACTAGACGAATTAACATGAGTGCTAACTAAAAACCTGAAGTCAGATCCGCCAAATTATTGTGCAACCCTTTCATAACCTGATTATATTTTAAGAGCAGACATCACATAAATATACTTTTGTTCCATGGTTTAGTTTCTTCAATATGAATATATGCACAATCGAGTCAATTGCTCTTCAAGCGAGGGCATCACTCCCAAAATGGCGGTATTTTAGTCGCGTAGGAAATTTGCTAAGTCTGATACGTACTTGGTGCTTCTGTAATATGTGAACATGCTTTTAGTACTTGTTGTAGCAAGTTTTAATTTGTTTTTCACAATGACATTAGCCACAAAATCAGTTGTACGACGTATGAACATAAACATGGTCTAAAATTTGTCACAGTCAGAATTCAGGAAGGCTTTTATCCCAACTCTCTGAAGCAGTCTTCTTCAGCATTTTCATAGGATTCCGAGATTTACTGTACGTATTCTTCATTGGAATCTAAGCAGTTACTCCACCATCCATTACCATGGGTGAAATGTAATAAAACAGTTATATTAAAATAACCTGCCTTTGAAATATGTATTCATTTAAAAGAAACTCTCTGGCTTTAGAAAAAAAATGCCCATAAACAAAGGATTACTGTAAGAAAGGACATGCACAACTGATTACCTCGGCTCGCTTGCGAAGGCTATCACAATTTTCAACATAAAGTTCCCAGTATCCTAAAAACCATCACTAATAAGTAACTAAGTATAGCTCAGAAGAGTATTAAAGAAATAAGCATCACAAAATATGGTTTACTATGAATACAGAAGAGCTTTTGCTGATGCTACTTTAGATGCCAATTATAATGGCATTCGAGCCTTCTTGATTCATGGCCAATTTCGTTAGTTTTCATTACGAAATGTTGGTGTTGGATTTTACTCGTTGGTGTTTGTGATTGATTACAAACAATTACGTATGGAACTTTATGCCCATTGAACAGTGTTTCGAAGATTGTCTTGAGATTATCAATGTAGTAACTATGATTACCTTGGCTTCCTTCCATCTACTCACAAGCAGTTTAAATCCATTGCTAAAAACTCTCAGTTTCGAAGAAAAGAACTCGGAAATACTATTTTCCCCTTCATCTCTCGATCCCACACTACGAAAACCTCGTCCCAAAAGACTGAAGAACTTAGTTGGAGAATATTTCCCATCCGCCTTGTTCTTCTAAACTTACTCTCTTAGACTACGATTTGTTCCGTAGCTTACAGAATCCTTTGAATAAAATTTCTCACAAAAGCCGTGAAGAGGTCGAAGCTGTTATTTCAAACTTCAATTTAGCGAAATTGAAAGATTTTTTCAAGTCATTTGATTATAGCGCTTCTACTTAGATGAAAAGAAGTCAGATAATCATATAAATTACACTGATCATTAAATTTCATCATCTGAGCTCTCGTTTTTGTTAAAATGAGGAGAAAAATGAGGAGGGTAACCTGGTAAATACTGGTTGTAGTCAACACACCTGAGTACTCGCGTAGTCGAGGGTGTAGGGCCAGAGGGCGCCCAGCGGGGAGCCACCCATTTGGAACCAGGGCGTGTACAGCGTTGTGGGCCACGAGCAGTCGTATTTTAGGCCCGCATCGTGGAGGGCGCCGTACATCTCGTTGCCGCCCACCTCCAGGTACGGCGCACGGAAGCCCTGCGAAGCAGGTAAAAATTTGTGTTGCGTCAGAGGTTTGTAAGATTCCTGCATGTGAAGTGAATTTTTCGCTTGTGTCATATGATTTCATCGAAATCCTGCGTGTGAATAAATATTTCTGTTCTATCGGGCGTTTTTTAAGAAGCCATACATATAAAGTGAACATTTACGCACATCGTCTGAAGGTAAAAACGCCTGTGCTGTCCCTGTGAACATGTGCTCTAAAAAATGTTGAAATAGTTCATCTGGATAAGCAAGTGCACATATACGCCATACGGGTATCCTAAAAATGTAAACCAATCCAAATACGCGCAAAAAAAAACTCGACTCCCACTGGAAGTTCGAGCTCTCCCAAGACTTCAAATTAGAACCTTACAAAGCCGTGTCTGATTCCGAATCCAGTCCTAAAACCGAAAAGCTTTCAAATTAAAACCAACAATTTGTCTCTATCAGAATTGAACAATCTAATATAATAACCAAGTTCCAGAATGATTGATAACCTGATGACAAAAGTTAAAAGAATAGCAAAAAAAAGCGCTGAAAACACTGCTATCGGAGAACAAAGAAATACCATCAATTGCCTAGTCTGCCATCTAAGCCGGCTCAGATTTAACGAATAACGAGATGAACTGAAGCATGAAAACGAATGCTCTGAAGTTCAGTAGGACTGCCAACAATTAAGAGTTTTCTCGAGCTGGCAATAATGAAGGTCGGGCTAGAAGCCCTAGTAAATTCATACTCCCCGACTGCTCCAAAATCAGATCGCAATTTACTTTACATTTCTACGGTATTAAGGCCTGGAACTTATTACCTTCTGTCACCTATCAGAGAACTCTCTCTAGAAACTTTCAAAGCGAATCTTGAAACCTACTTCTTATTTATACGAGAGCATCGATGAAGGTAATTGTTGAAGGTTAGTCTCGCATCCTAATAGAAGATTCGAACTAATCTCACGTTTAATGTATATGATTGTATTTATTTCAGGTACATTATTCAATGTACAACTTTCTTTCCATTGGCGAAGAAATTTACAGTATGTCTGTAACTTCAAACTGATATTTCTAACTGGTGTAACGCTTGTGGTAATGAAGTACTTGTTTGAAATTGTTAAAAATCTCTGTTGTGCCAGGTGATCGTGAGAGACTATGTGCAATGAAAATCTATGTTGCGACAGCTGTCTTTCGTGGGAACTCAGAATATTTTAGTTTAAATCTTCTTGAATTCTCAAAAATTCTGTGGGATCTCTTCATACAACGTGGGCGTTGCAGGTCACTCTTTGTTATTGTCCCTCCTGTTTACGATAGTCGTTCTTTAAGAACGGTGTTTTCTTTTTCAGTTTTTTTCTTCATAAGAATATTGATTACGTTATAACCATGATGAAAATACCTTACCCTCGTGCTAAGGTAAAGATTCAGTTGGCAGCGACCGTAAGCCCAAAGCACACATAACTCACCCTTGTGAAGCGCCATGCAATGAAATCGGTCAAAAATCTTCATCAAAAATAAAAAAAACAATGACCATCTACGTAGCCGAAGCGTAAATTTCTTGGATTGATTTTTTACAAACTTTGTTAGTGTCATCACAATTTGTGATTCTAATCCATGTATGAACAACGTACGGCTGAAGCCTTCACGGACTACAGATAATTATGTATGTAGGTATATTTCTTAGTTAAATAAATATGTAGGCACAGCAGTAGGCTGTGATCACCACCAATCTTATTTTGATGTCCCACCTCAATTTCTGATCCGGGAACCTTGCCGTAGATTTCCAGCATCTGCTTCTGCTGCTCGATCTCTGTCTGCCAGCCCTCTTTGGACAAGACATGCCAGTAGTTCGCCACATCAGAATCATGTCTGCAGGTAAGAAAAAATTTGAATTATAGAATGCACCGTAAAAGGGGCTGAATTTAAATGTGTCATTTGTGAGTCATGTCTCCACACAGTGCAATGCAATCGGCCGGTTGCACCGAGTCTGTACGTATTGAAGGAAAAACTACAGGAAGATCAGCAAACTAATGTTAACCAGAATATTTAAACAGAACAGGACAAAATTCATTGACAACCAAAAATTAGCTGAGCAAAAAAATGTACGGGACAGAAGTATTTAACCAAAGTTGATATTATACTAAATTATTGTCACTTTATACTAGATCATTTATATTTTTTTACATGAGCAATGAACATTTTGATTGAAAAACTTTTAATAAAGCTTCCAGAAACTTCTACCAGCACATGTTAAGTAAACATACTACGATCGGCACAATCATTACCTCTTCATGTTTTGTTTAGGATTGATACTCAGGGAATACACAGCCAAAATTCAAAGAAATACTCAAAGCTATTCGAACAGAAATAGTTCAACTTTGTAATGAAGGATAAAATATAAGCAAATTGCTGAACGTGTTAAGGTTCCATACTCTACTGTTGGGGCAATAGTTCGGAAGCATCGAGAGACTAGGGCAATCTCCAACCTGATAAGAGTCAAAGCTCCTCGCAAAATCACAGGCCGTTCTCGACGCTATATGCTGCGCAAGGTGACGAATGAGGCCATGACTACCCATAAATACCTACATAAAGAACTGGAGGAACAAGAAGTTCTCGCCAGTCGGAAAACGGTTGCTAGAGAATTGTAACGAAGTTGTTTACGCGACTTCATTTCACGCTGAACTCGTCTTCTTCCAGCAAAACTCGTGAATAACCGATTGGCATTAGTCAAAAACAATCTTGACAAAAGAATTGAGTTTTGAAATGGGTTGTATGGTTTAATGAAAGCAAAATTGAACTCTTCGGCCGAAACGACGTTCGTCATGTTTAGAGGGTATGAGGGACTGTATGATCCCAAGAACACCAGCGTCCCTAGCGTCAAGCATGGAGGAGGCAGCACCATAGTGTGGGGATGTTTTACTGTCTATAACTTAGGAAACTTCACATTATTGATGGAAAAATGGATCGTTCCATGTATAGGCAGGTACTAGAGAAGAAACTTCTCCTGAGCGCAAGAAAAATTTACGGTTGATGCAATTGGATCTTTCAGCAAGACAATGACCTCATACATACGGCCAAATTAACAAAATAATGGTTCGTAAATAAGAAAATAAGTGTCCGTCTGTGGCCTAGCCGATCGTTTGACCTCAATTCCATTGAAAATACGTGGCGAATATTAAAAACTGCTGCGCACAGGAGTCCAAAGAACCTTGCTAATTTGAGGATTATTTGTATTCAAGAAGGGAACAAAATACCACTGAGTGTCAAAAGCTAGTTTCCAGTTCCAATAATCGTACCATGCTGTTATTGCAAATAAAGGTCCCTCCACTGAATGCAGACTTGTTTTCGTTTTGCAAAATACTTTTGTCCAATACATTTTTTTTTGTTTATTGATTTTGTGATTTCAATAAATTCTGTTCTGTTCGAACATTCTGGTAAATATTTGTTCTCCGAAGTATCAGTACTCTTTACCCCAAACTAAAGTTCGAAATGTTAAAAAATCATCAAAATAGAGTGCCAAATACTTATGTCCAGACACTATATGCACAGGGTGTGTTCCCACACTGGATTCTCTGCGTATAGAAATAGCAAGTTAGGAATCAAAGGGAGGGAACGACAAGGAAGAGATAGCATAGGCGTGAAAATCGGAAGAAGCAACGTGAGCACGAAAAGATAGCAGTTTCGAAGGCCTTAGATCCACGGACAAAAAATTAGTCCCCTAATGGTTTTCGAGGGCCTCTCATAGAGGAGGAGTGTCTGTCATTCTCTGGGGCTGTTTCAACTTCACAAAAGTCAATCCTATAATGGAGGTACTCGTTAACACTTTGACTACGATTCTCCATGCAGGTAAAATTACATGTCGACNATTTATACATGATAGTGGTTTAGTTACATTAGGTTAGGTTAGATGATCGCGCGAACCATATATGTCCCCCTTCGGAGACAAAGTGTTAAACTGAGTCAGCATGGCTATATTGAGCTGCTAAATAATCAAGTTCTGCTATTTGCACAATATTTGAATGAAGCAAGGCATGTCACCTTGCCTATCGAGCTAGAACCGTCGTTCATTGGCATGATAGTCTTCCAGGACAGGGCAGGAATTTACATTGGCAGCGAAGTCCCCAAACAAGAACCAAACAGAAAATATGTGGGACCGCCTAGAACGACAAGTTAGGCGTCGAGAAGATCTTTTCCGTACTACCTATCCTAAGCCCCATGAGGGTGATTTTAACCATACGTTTGCACTGTTTCGTAAATATCAAGTCTAATATAGGCTTATTAGTGGGGAATCTAATCCTGAGTATAAA
>VOMN01136838.1:0-31116 GCA_014899125.1 Orchestia grillus | reverse complement strand
TGTGATAGGGTCTCTGTGTACGTGGTCAGCTACCCCTTCCTTGTTAGGGAAAATGCTCTGGCCTATAGATACAAAGATAGAATGAAGATAAGTTTTAATACATGTTCATAGTGTTCAGAGCCTATAAATACCTTATTCCATAGCCTATTCATAGCCCGAGCCCATTTCATCTACCTATACGCCAGAAAAAATCTATAATAATAGATTTTTTGTTTGTACAAATACAATAGTATAAAATTTCTGTATGAAGATATTTTTATCCAATCTACCTATGTAACTATTTCCACAATACTAAAACTTTGATGAACATACTTGAAGCCGTGCACACTCTTCACTAATAAAATAAAGCAGAAATACAAAGCTCATTTCTCAGTACTTAGATAAGGCTTTTCCATGGTGTCATGGTTACTGTTTAATGAGACTAAATTAACTGAATTATTTTCTTTGGCTTCGGATATTTGTTAGAAATCAATAGAAGCTTGAAAGAAATTTCAAAAGGCTCAACATATATGAACTTTCATAGTATTTTCGAGCGATATCATAGATACAGAATTGGAATATAGCTCCAGTTTTCCCTTTGTTTTTTTAGTATCTTTCGAGAGCTCTCAGCATTCCACCATCCCACTTTATGATAATAACCCAGTGTTGCTTGCTTGGTCCGTCCATCTGTTTCTCTGTCACGCTCTTATGGATTTGGATGGGAGAAAATTCGCGGGGCCGTATTTCTAACTAATCAACGAAAATGTCAGAGAAGGCAGGCCGTATCAGTGATACTGCAAATGAGAATACTTCATGTCAGATTCACCGTAAATGAGAAGGAATCTGGAGAAATTAACATCATTCATCCGACCATTTTTGGTAGGGCGCGTCTACTGATAAAGACAATTCTTCCATAACTCCATTGAGATATTTTACCTAAGAAATTAATAGATGAAGAAAACTGAATTCATCTAGCCAAAAAAAAAAATGGAAATGTAAACTCAAATTAGAGACGACTGACGCGAATGAAGATTTTAGAAATAAACCATTATAAACACAAGTCTTAGTTTAACTAGCTACATCCTATGGGTCTTATTCTAAAGATGTGGAACGATAAAGAAAACCGAATACTTCAACCCAAGAAGATTGAATATGAATTGGGCTTCCGTAGAGGGGAGTATCACTATGATGGGTTTCAGCTAACTTTCGGTATAGATGTGTCAAGATGATCCTAGGCACGAGGGGGAGTCCTCAGTGAGAACCTCAAATGTTCGAAAGTACTCATGCCTTCGAAATTGCTCANCAAATGTTCGAAAGTGTTCATGCCTTTGAAAGTGCTCATGCCTTTGAAATTGTTCATACGTTTGAAATGCTCATACCTCAAATGTTTGAAAGTTCTCTCACCTTTCGGACCTGAAATATTCGAATAATAACTTTAGGATAACGTGAAGAATAAACAAACAGCCAAGAGCTAAATATTGTTTGCCAAATTTAAATTTTTGCACTCCGAATATTAACTTATTATTCAGAGTAAAACTTGCATTCTTATGTAAGAAAAATGAATGTAATGATTTAGCTATGATATACACTTTTCCATTTTTATGTGTCTATATGGATGTTTTCTTCTTGTGTATGCACTTGGATTCATTTTTCGTACATATCTATTTTTCACGACAAATTAAAAAAAAACTATACATAGTATTCTTATCTTTAACGAGACCGCCTGTAATATTTCTAAGCTGCTAAATTGACGTGAAGTACATAGTTTAAAATGTTAGCTTGAAATTGATTTCTTTTAATACAGGAATCACATATTTTTTTAAATTTGAAAATAATTAATTTCATCATCAAATGAATTAATTTCAATTTGATTTCGATTTTTTTAAATAGAAACTGAAAAGGTACAGTTATGCACTACATTCAGTAATTCGATGCTCCGTAAATGGCGCTGAATTTGAATAAAAGGTTTTGACGGAAAGAGCTATATATATATAAACTTTTCTGTAACACGCCACTCTCAAGTTCTATGTATGTCGAAGTAATGAGAAACAGCAAGCATGATAAAAGCAAACATGCAAGCATGATAAAAGCAAGCATGCAAGTATGATGAAAGCAAGCGTGCAAGCATGATAAAGCAAGCATGCAATCATGATAATAGCAAGCATGCAAGAATAATAAAAGCAAGCAGGCAACCATGATAAAAGCAAGCATGCAAACATGATAAAAGCAAGCATGCTAGCAAGATATGAGCAAGCATGCAAGCAAGATAAAAGCAAGCATGCAAGCAAGATAAAAGCAAGCATGCAAGCAAGATAAAAGCAAGCATGCAAGCAAGATAAAAGCAAGCATGCAAGCAAGATAAAAGCAAGCATGCAAGCAAGATAAAAGCAAGCATGCAAGCAAGATAAAAGCAAGCATGCAAGCAAGATAAAAGCAAGCATGCAAGCAAGATAAAAGCAAGCATGCAAGCAAGATAAAAGCAAGCATGCAAGCAAGATAAAAGCAAGCATGCAAGCAAGATAAAAGCAAGCATGCAAGCAAGATAAAAGCAAGCATGCAAGCAAGATAAAAGCAAGCATGCAAGCAAGATAAAAGCAAGCATGCAAGCAAGATAAAAGCTAGCATGCAAGCATCCAAATGCAAAAAGTGTCACGCAGTGGTGGAAATTCGGTGGTCCTCATTCAAACAAATGAAAGAAAAATATTATATTTTGATCTGCACAGTATTACTTCGCTCACCAAAAGCAGCTGTTGCTGAGTAGTTCAATTAGTGCAACTAATTAAATGAAAAAGTAAATGCAATGCTTCTTAGTTTGCGATTTTTTTTCTTCACTTATTAAGAGATAATGACTTTCAACTTTTCAAGTTCTCATTTCAGAGACACTACATGGTTTTATGATACCTGATAGCTTATTTTTCCCTTAAACAAATTTTTCTATTCCTTTTCTAAAAGTGTAGATCATTCAGGTCAATTTTAGAGAAATATATCTTCCACGCTTAAAGGCTGAGTTTTTGTTTGCCAGAAATATCGAATTAATTTAATCGGTTAAAGCACATTCTTCAATTCGGTTGTAAGCATCTTTCGCACAAACTTTTCTCGAGTGGTTTATGGCGCCGCTACACTCAGTTTTTATGCCAAAGTTTCTCTAATTCATGTAGGAAAGTTTTTAGCCGCGCGATACAATAACTTACAAAACGCGTGAAAAATGACCGTCCGGCTTCGCACAAACGGTGGCGTTCTTACTGCAATTTTTTCACGTACGAATAAAATTACAAAAGAAGCGCGTTAAACGCTACAATTTACGCGGTGCGACCCAAGTTTCTGCGTCGTTGATAATCAAATTTGAGGAGGAATTTGAAATAACCCTGAATAAGTGCGGGCAAAGTTTTCTCCCAAGTTCATTTTCCGGGGCCACGATGGCCAAAGTTTGATGCAAACGACCTGCAAGGTACAACAAAAATGCCCTAAAAGAAGTGTCATTAGCTCCTCATGGGAAGTTACTCTTTCCGCCATAAAGGTCTTTCCCTCTGCCATTAAAATATTTAGGTGCCACCGTACCGTAGTGAAACGAGAGATCTAAACAAAACACACAAGTCAGATGGGGAAATTTGCTTGTTTTTGCAAGAATTTGTGTTTGGCGAAGTGATGGCAAAGAATCCTACAGGGTCAACTATCGTAAGAAATTTCCCTAAAGACTTTAACATTTCCGTTTCGACATTTCGAAAGCGATGAATGTTTGGATTTTCCTTATCCGTGAAAAAACAATTCTCTTGAGTATTCATATCTACTTTCAAAGTTTATACTATTAGTTTTAGAAGACCCTGTGGTTCGTGACAAATGATGATCGCACGATAGCATAATCATGAATGTTTTGATCTAACTCTGATCAGCCCACCAGCCTAGTGAAAACACGCCAACAGACTCAGGTAGAACTGAAGTGAGTGCCTGAATGCTGATGTAATAAGTGTATGAGGCGTATGATGCTTCATGGATTACGAAAGAAAAAAGACAGAAACTTTATTCATTTTAGCACAGTTGACATACAGTGCATTTTTAGGTTTTCAATGCCTTATAAATACCGAACTGTGAGTGATGTGAAAAATGTGAGGTTTAAGCTTCCTTTCCAAGAGAAGCACTCCGTGGTTCCGCAAAAATCCTGTTCAACCGGCGATCGAACCCACGCGACGCAGTTGTAAGCGGAAGGCGTTACCAGTGCGTCATGAACTCAATAAAATACATTTTACGCTACGTAGGTTTACGGTTGCTATTATGGCAGGAGTAATTTGCATCCTTCAGGAAAGTTCAATTACCCTATCTTATTCCGATCCCATCACTGACGGGATCATCTTTGAGAGTAATTGCATTTTCATACTGCTGAGCCAAAGATCTATTTGAGACTAAAAGAATTGGCTGAACGATCTGATAGACAAAGTTCGAGCTAAAATCCCTTAGCAAGTGTCTATTTCTAAAGCTGAATCCGTTGTCTCGATTTGACATTCCACTGAGTCCCGACTTAAAAATATTTGCGGAATAAAAACTTATAAACGAAGAATACTCAAAAGGAAATCGATCATATTTACTTAGAAAATGCTTCGGAGTACAGCTCCATCATCACTTCTATGAAAACCAAGACATGTCTGGAAGAAAATAGACAAAAACTGATTAAGAACGATGGATCCAAAAGTGCATCAAGAGCTAAATTCGATTTTATTCGATTTTGATTTTTTCGTTTGTGAAGGAATACTTTTCAATACTTTTCATGTTTTTATTATCGTCTCACACATCGAAGGCCATTTACAATTAAGCCAAGAGAATTTACGAGTTCGTCTGGGCAGAAACTGGCGTGAGGTTTTCCAATTTTAATGTGTAAGGCACTCCCTCGTTTCCAGAGGCATCCTTAATTTAGAATCCTACAACCCCAAATACAAGTTAACCTACATGCGCATGCTCGACTACAGCTGAGGCATTAAAGAATCAAACTGTCCGGCGATCAATATAAAAAAGAAAAATTCGAAATGTCTTCGTTCCAAATTTTCTCGTTTTCATTTCTTCCGTACGTTATATATTATGTATGGTTTGCTCAAGATTCATAAGCCTAACTTTCACGGAGAATTATCAGTTTTCAATACTATCCTGGCTATATCGGATTATTGGATTTAATTTGACTAAATTGATGGTTTCTGTTCTAGATCCTTCCCCTAAAAACAATTATAATGTTGAGAATTCATAAATATTTGCTCATGAGGTGACTACTGTGATAGGTCCCAACATGCTTTTAATCGCATCATTTGGTGTTGAAAATGTGTTTACAAATATTCCGTTGAATGAAACCATAGACATTTATCCAAACTATCTGTTTGCTAACGTTAATTTAGTCATCGGCTCGAGTCGACCACTTTTCGAAACACTTTTGCAGCGTTCAGTATTACTTTCTTGTTTTGTATTGTACTCGACGATCATTTTTATCGAGAATTTAATTGTCTCGGCAGGAGTTGGTCTCTTCTTCCAATATTTGAAAAAAGTTTAATAAGCCTTGATGAAAACTGTCAGTTAGATGTGTACCCCAAGAATTCCAGGAAGTCTTTTATAGACGACATACTGACGATAATTTTTCAGCATTCTGTAAAAAATTGCATTGTACTTTATCCATAAATTACTTGAGTTTTCAATATTTTAATTTCAAATTTTCAATGGAACTATGAAAAAATGTTTCTGCGACAAATATCTTGAACATAATCAGTGTTGTGAATATACCTTTTGTGTATCTATTAACTGTTAGCGTCACTGTTCAGTTTTCTATGATACCCAGTAGATCGTTCAAAAATCTCCCTAGTTGTTTTATTTTTTCTGCCTACTAATCTTTTGCTCTGCTTTTTTGACACATCGTACACCTAAAAATTTATCAGTAAAATAAAGAATTAGACATATCTTTCAGAAGTGAGTAAATATAGGTTTCAAATGTAGTTATCACTTGAAGATTTTACTATATGCCTTTCATCTAACACCGAAGACAATCAATTGGAACATAATAGACCTGAAAATGTTTGGATTTATTACAACAAATAAGATTTTTCAAATGAAACTTATGGACAATATTCTAAGCTCTTAGTTCGTACATCCACGTACGAATGGTGGAGTTGAACTGATTCATTTATATTTAGCATCGTCGTACATTAATAAAAATAATATGAAAATAGAAAAAAGGCGAATGACGAATCACTGTTATATTCACACTTTGTTAATGATGTGATCAATAGTCAAATAAGAGGACTTATTAATGAAACATGTCCATATATGATGGGCCCTCTAGGAGTGTGAATTTTTATTTCAGATATTCATACATTTTGTGACATCCAATTTGGTGAACAGTGAATGTGTTACGTTAGATAACAAAAGTATGTGCACATACTTGTAGTGCACGTGCTTAGTCTAAAGGGTTTTACAGTGCTTAGTCCACAGAGACATGTTGTGCGAAGGCGTGTTGGGTAAAAACGCGTCATTTGTGAAGGGGAAGAGTAATTTTAGTATTAGTTTGTGATGAATTGTTGTGTGGTGCCGGCAGCTTTCATGGCGATTCTCTAGGAAAAAGTGCGGCATTTTTCGCGTTGCCCTAAACAATTTAATCCGAAAAATCCCGAAAGCCCACCTTCAGGAAAACCGTTTAAAAAACTTTCGCTCGGACCTAACGAGATTTCTCTGATGCGGTTCATTTTGCGCCTGAGAGCGTTCCAAAAAGTAGATCTTATTTTCCCGCAAATTTGTCTAGCAATGGCCATGAAAAGACTTGCGGATCACGAACAGCGAGCGGGGCTTGGTCGATTAAACTTCAGATATTTGCCTTCATAAACTTGGTTCAACAACTCGGAAAAACGCAGGAGCTGTTACCGGTGAGCTGAGGAAAATGAAGCGTGAAAGCCAAGATTTTGATCATGAGGAAAACCTTCAGAAACCTTATAGTGCTGAAATTTGGCAAAGGCTCGCATCGTTAGGGAACGAATAATTTCAAGCCGACCTCATCGGCAAGTCTCCTTCATGATTTGCTTAAATTAAGCCGGGAGAGCATGTGTGTCTAATCATTCATATTCACTTGGCCACGCAAATTCAGAGTATTTTTAATATTGCATGTGTATTTTGATGTTCGTAATTTTGTGCCGTTATTTTTTAGTATTTTGGGGTTAGCAATGTAATTATTAAAACGAATGTTATCTTTCTTGAATGCATTACGTCGAACTCTGAAACACTAGGGGTTTGTGCAGTTAGAGTTATTCACGGGTTATTTTCGACTTGAGATATAATACTATAGCTGATTTGATACATAGAAATGATTTGAATCAATTCACAGTTGGTAAAAACTAACTACGCACAAGAAGTCGACCACATCTTTTGTAACTCCGTTCACCAACACTAAATAATAAAATATGGTGTTCGACTCATTGTTTGGTTGCTTTAGTAAATAATAGTTATTACAATTTTTTGATGACATTTAGAGGAAGGACCTATGTCACTCAATGGACGCAGGAAGTTTGAAAATGAAACGGACTCACTTTTCTACGCACAACTCACGTCTGGAACAATCGACGCATCTCCGTAGGATAAAAAAAATAATAGCATCAAGCTGAACTCAACATTTCAAAAATTCAATTTACTCAAATTCGGAATAATTGCAACCCACGTCACTAAATGCATGAATATATCCTCGTTACTCATGGGCTTCAGTGGAGTTGAGCACAGACACCGTGAACGCACCTGTGCTGCGACCGGCACTACTGCCTTCCCTAATTTGGCATCTTTACGGCTGAGTGTTGGCGGATCTCGCAGCGTAAACTCGCGCACTTTTTTGGATTTGCCTAATGAGCACAGCACCCTCACGCACCGAGCGCAACTTTCTCTTTTGCTCCTGTGTGACTCGTGTAGCTTTCGATCGTGGCCATTCTCAAGCTGAGCTTGAAATAAAAATTGCAGTTTACGACGTGGCTTTGTTGGAATACGATCTTGTCTTCGATTTTTAAACTTCGCTGCCTTTCCGATCCGAAGTTCAATAGCCATGCTAAATTGATCCTAAGCCTCGGCATTCACAGTTCAGAATTGGTTTGAGCTGGCCTTTCTCACCGCGGTAGCACGAGGTTTGCATTACTGGGTAAATATTTTTCTGAATGCGTATAATTCACATTGAAGAACATGAATGTAACAGTTCTTTTTTACTCTAAAAAGACTTTTCTCTTGAGATGGATGACTTTTGGTTTGCACGTTTCGTCGCGTAGGAAACATTCATGGAAATAATGAGGGGACCCTGCGTCTCAGGTCTCAGGGCCAACTCGAGGCTAAGCCACTAAGCCAAAATTGGAATCTCGGTTTGATTTAACCTGCAGCGGGCAAGAGTCGTTGCAGTGTTATTTAGAGGGGCCGCCTTTTCCATTCTGTTCTATTCTATTTTATTCTAATTTTTCCTAGTGAGTGTATCATTTCATATTCGGCACTCTTATTGTGACTCAGTGGAATAAACACATATTGATACTGTTTTTTCGATGTCTCGAAAAAAGTTTAAGAATATCCCTTTTTTTTAATTTGTGAGGAGATTCACCTCATTAATTCTTTGCACCAGAATGACGGGGCTGGTCTTACTGAATGTATCAGGAGAGTAATTTGCATCGTCCAGCGAAGTCCAAATACCTCATTTTGTACCTACGCTGATCCTCTTCTCAAAAGAATTTTATTATCATCTTGCTGAGACAAATCTTTATCTCAGACCAAAAGGATTCCCTGAACAATCAAATGAACGACATTCGAAATAAATCCTGTTATCTTGATTTGACAGTCCACCAAGTCCCAACGTTAAAATAACTAAAATTATTTTAGTGTCTGATCATTGTTGGTATGCGATAGGGGGTTGTGTCTCTCCCACCCTAGAACGACTCCGAGTTAAGCAGGTAGGGAACAGACCCAGCACAGAAAGGTTCTTAGGGCGGAGGGTCTGGTTGGCCTCTCCGCCGACGCTGCAAAGTGTTTGTGTTAATTAACCTCTCCACCGGATCTGTGAGCGACTTAGCGCACTTGACCTCTGCTATCAAATTGTACCTATTGTCAAATTCCGTTTTTGAATTAATGAATAAAACGAACACCTCTTTCACACCCTGCTGGAGATAGAACTCCAAGTCTTGTTAATCTCCTTGATACCTTACCTTAGATCCCTCAGAGATGCTTCGGCCTTCACGCCTCGGCCACACTGGGGTGCCGCCGCTTTGTGTGGTCTAATGTTGAAAATTATCTTTTGGCAATAACTCCCTTCCTTGATGAGCTGTGTATGCCGATGAACCTTATCCTTCAGGTTAAAGAACACAAAATTTAAACCCGGAAACATAGCGTCGGTTCATTTGCCTTTCAATAAAGAGGACGCAGAATGAGGACCGATATTTGCACAACGAAATAAAACAAGTTTTTGATAGCTTTGAAAAAAATGTGAAAAACAATTCGTTTTTTCCCAAATTTTGGCATATAACTTCAAATTACCGAATGGAGAAAAAACCAATCAATATTTTAAGTTTGCCCTGAAATTATTCGTTGAATGTGCTTCTGTTTTTTTATTGTAATCCAAAAACAGTATAAGGTGAATCGCCTCGAATTTAAAACGTGTTTCAGGCGAGACAAATAAATGAAAAAGGTCTCATTTTATGAAGCTCCATCCGACTTACACGCAAAAGATGCATTCTATATAAGTTCTCCGTACAAGAAATTAGTCTTTTGTTGTTTTCTGAGATCGAGTTATAAACTGCGTTCTTCAAACGGGTTTTAAAGTTCTAACCGAAGTTTAGGTAATTTGCAATTTCTGAACAGACATCAGTCTCGATTCCGAGCTCTCAAGGTATAGATTTGTTTCTTAGTTGCTCCACAACGATAAGACGAAGCATGACGTGAGTGGCAAAAAAGGGTTATTACATTTACTTGCACTTGGGGATACCCAGCGAAGGAAGTAGCGTAATTCGCTGGGGTTTCATGAAGCCCTGTTCTGTCGATCAGCCAACAATGGAAACAATTCAGTACATACGGCACATCAATGTAAACTGCAATCGGAAGAAAGTTTTAACCGATTAGGATCACCGCCTTATGCCCCGAATTGTTGACCACAATCACATTGCTTTAAGGATTGAAGGACTGCTACACGCAAGTAATGGCCTCCTCGTGTTATTTCTGAACATACTCTTCGTAGGGAACTCCATGCCATGGATATATGGAGCAGATACTCCAAGCCATTCCATGCCATTCCATCCATTCCATCCATTCCATGTCATTCCATGTCATTCCATGTCATTACATGCCATTCCATGCCACTTCATACTATTCCATGTCATTTCATGTCATTTCATGCCATTCCATGCCTTTCCATGCCATTCTATGTTATTCCATTCCGTTCCATTCCATTCCATTTTATTCCATTCTTCTCTATTTTATTCTATTAAGTTCTATTATATTCTATTTTATTTATTCTTTTCTTTTTTAGTTGTTTTTCCATATACTTTATCCAATTCTATTCTAGTATTTTTGATTCTATCGTTTTCTATTCTATATCTTTGATTCTTTGTGAGAGACCTATGGCTTCAAAGTGTCAGTATAAGTGGAAAAACTCTTTTACATACAGTCGTGTTGCTGTCACCCGGTTGACAAGAACTGTTTCTCATGAGCACATAAGTTCCAGGAGTTTCCAAGCTTTTACCGAACAGTTCAAGCTAAAGGCCACACAGGAAAAAACGATGTCTCTATTGCTTCACCATTGACTCGCACACTGTATGAAAACGCATTTACTTCTTTGTACAAAGTATACAAGAATGAGAGCACGCGACGGTTTGTAAACCGGATGTACGCGTCGTGTTGCCATGTCGGCTGGAAACCCGGTCGTGCTTGACGTAAAGTCCCGACAGCGTTGTCACAAGGTGCAGGTCGATGAAAGCTCTAAATAGTACAGCTGAAATTCACGTAAGCTTTTCCCACATCGTTCAAGAAACTTCGCGGGTGTATCATATTTTCAGAGTTTCTTTTTCGAACTTGAGGAGCAGAAAAGTTTTGAAGAGGTGGGTTGCGATTATTTCTGAGTGCATTCAGCGACTGAACCAAAGTTCGCCTTAACTTCTACCCCAATTGCTTGATGGGATGAAATTTAGTTTAAAAATTGTAGGCGTTTTCTGGTAAACGACATTCCATGACTTTCAAACCCGACACGAAAGAATTATAATTGTAATTAAAAGATGGGAAATATTACTGCGTTCTTTTAATTTATCATCTCTGTTTTTGACATGCAGTCTGGACCTCCCGTAATGAATTAATGTATTTTACTCTATCAAAAGGTAGCACGTGCGTACATTCTTCACTGTACGAACTTTCATTTGTTTAATTTCGTGAGTCTTTAGAGAACGCCAACACTCTTCGGATAACATGATGAATAATTTGTTTTTAAAAAGAGATCTGAATTCAATAATAATTCGGGAAAAGTTAGCACTCTACGGTGGATTTAATTGCCTTGAAGCTTACGCGGTGATTATTCACAAACAGATTTGCCTAATTCATCGAATGATGGACGGAAGGAAAAACAGGATAGATGGAGGGAGATACAGGATAATTGGAGGGAGAGACATGATAAATGGAGGGCGAGACAGTATAATTGGAGGGAGAAACATGGTAGATGGAGGGAGAGACATAATAGATGGAGGGCGAAACAGGATAATTGGAGGGAGAAACGTGGTAGATGGAGGGAGAGACATAATAGATGGAGGGCGAGACAGGATAATTGGAGGTAGAGACATGATAGATAAAGGGAGACAGGATAGACGGAGTGCCAGACATGATAGATGGAGGGCGAGACAGCACAGATGAGAGGCACTACAGGATAGGAGGAGGGATAGACACGTTGAATGCAGGGAAAGGAAATGAGGGAAGCAGCAATATTCACGAGCAGTTCTTCTTAAGAATTTTTGGTGAAAAAAGCGTAAGGGTAAATTAAGTTCACTGTTTGATTCTAAGAAAATTAAGCTTACTTCGTGATACTAAGATTTTTTGAAAATATACTTAGACCTATGTCATGTATTTTAAAGTGTCGGTCTTGAAAATATAACGGGAGATGATTTTAAAACAACATATTTGCAGAAGTGTTGAGCAAACGAGTAGAAGCAATGATTCTATTCTAATCTATTCTATCTCATTGATTTTATTAGTGGGAGATCTATGGCTTTAAAGCATCAGTATAGGGGGAAAAAACTCTTATATGCAGGACATATACATGATGATGAAATGAGAAATAAAAACTATCACGGAGGGACTTAGTATCACGGAGTAAGCTCAACTGAGCCTACATATAGTAGAAAAACAATAAAGATTGAAATCAGCAATAAAATGCAATGACAGTATCAGTTGATGACGTAAAAACACGGCGTTACACCATAAGCATACAATTGTGATGAAGCAAAGAAAACAAAGTAGTTGAACAGATGCAAAAAGTCTTAGACAGGGCAAAGTCAGAGAGATTATCTGTCCTGACGCTAGATGAGGTGTGTAAGGTGTCTCACGTGCAGTGTGATGTTGCAAGATTAGCCTGCTGGCAGAGACAACGCATCATTTCTTCTGACAGCAGACGAAAGAAGCATAGAAATGCATACCTCACCCTTGATTCTCCAGTAGTAGACGCACCCCGCCAAAAATGGCTGGGTAAATGACGTTAATTCTGTAAGACGCCCTCTTATTCACGGTAACTCTGACATGAAATAATGTTATTTGCAGTAGGGCTGGTCCGGACTGCCTTCTCTGACAGTCTCGCTGCTATGGTAACTTAGGAATACGAACTCGGGAATCTTCTTCTATATAAATCCTTAAGAACGTGACAGAGACGGACGGACCAAGCAAGCAACACTGGGCTATTATTAGATAGTGGGATAATTTCCGTCCAATACTATAACCGACTCTAGCTCGCTTAGTCTCTCTACATGCAGGCCTCTTATTTATTAGAAGAAGGGACGCCCAGGATCCATATTGTAGGGTTACTATTTGGAATCATCCACTGGGTTCTATATTTATTACCCGATCTTTCGCACGCTTTAGCAGTATGCGTTTTCAAGGGACAAAACAACCAAAACTTTAGACCTATGACATAGTGCGTCGTAAATAGGCTCTACGCCAACAAACCTAATGTAATATTGACAAGGAAAGTTTAACCGAGATAGGATTATGATAGGTGAAAGAGCGATCGAATTTGAAGAAAGAATATTATTGGTTGTATTTTTGAAACTAATTTAGTAGGCATCAGTCGGCGCTCAGTATTCATGATACACAACTGTCTTTTATTCCTTTGGGGCAATATTAAACGAATTAGAGATACTTTGAAGCGAGGTGTACAGTTTCGTGAGAATCCCATGTTCAGGAGAATTACTTTGGCTCATTGACATCATCACAATCCCGCGTTTTTTCAAATATACGGGAAAGCACGAATGCGTTTTTTTAACGTGATCATCAAGGCGTTGTCAGCATAATCGTTCCATCAGCATGTTCATCAAAATCCGCAATGATTTCGCATAACTGAAATAACTGCCTTTTTGAAAAGTGAAATCCGAGAACTGTCTCTTCTGAGTTCTCAACAAATCGCCTTATTGTGCCAGGTTCTCCATGGCACATCCTCTTAACTCAGTGCATGTTAGTTGCAAAATTCTGTTTGGCACAATTCTGGAGGCTATGTAAATGCAAGGCGTTTAATTGCAGTACAATTGAAATGAATTCCAAGTCTACATGCGACTTAATTTCTTCGGATGGCTTGTTACGTTAATTGTTTACTCTAACACCGGGCTCCCAAATCGGTCCTGCGACGCTAGATAATAACACCTACGCAGGCACTCATAAACTGCCTGTAGTTGGGCGAGAGCGAAGTACATCGTCAGCGGGAATGCGCACAGGGATTTTAAGTCAGTGCTGGTGAATCTTCATGCTTGATCGCAGTATGTTCCACTATAATTAATGGGGCTACACAATGATCAACAAAATACGTACTTTGTACGTCTACTAATCGCGGGTAAATTCTTACGCATCAGAATGAATTGAAAATGAAAAGCAAAAACGGTGGCGAATTCTGCGCAACCAGCCACGTTCTCAAATGAACTGAGTTCAAAAGCAGCTCATATAATTATTCCAGAAACTCGTGAAGCCTAGAAGGAGATTTAAACTTGATTAATTTTTAAATACTCGCGGATGATGGCTGTTACTCACGTTTACTCCATATTTAAGAAACAAAGTTCTGCGGATGTTTTACCAGGAAGTTCTTACAAAGTATTCATGCTGTCAAGATGTTCGTAACCATCCCAAGTGCTTTCTTTGCACGGTCCAAGTGGCTTGCACACCATATTTGTACGTCAACTCGTCTCCATTGATTTTGACTACGCTGAAAATTGGCTTGTGAGCGCTATTATTAGCTCGATGAAAAATACTTCCATTATTAGTACTAATTTAAAAAAAAAGAATGCTTCTCTACATCATGGCAAGCTAAAATATTTAAACGTCTCTACGTTTACATGCAACAAAATGATTAGAATTCAATAGCTTTATTCATAACTCAGCTAAGGATTCCAATGTTTTTTGCCCCACTCTCGGTACATTAAGCCTTCATATCAACACTTAAATGACCAAAGCTCTGCATTTGTAATTGAAAGGGGGAAGAGTTCAGAATTCGAAGCACTTGCAGCTTGGGAAACTATCACAGAAGTGTAAGAAATGCACCCGTAGTGACCAAAGCAAGGACAGTTTCCCTTCAAAATGAATTGAACTTATTCTAAAGTAGAATTATCAATTAGATTCGAATGCCTACGAGTCTTGCATCACCACGGTTGTCTGTCATCCTATAATGATTTATGTTGGTCACTCGGTAATGATGCTGGCTAAACTGAACTTTCTACACTGATCTTTCAACAGCACAAAATAGTGTACGGATGATGATTAGTGCACACAGTGTAGATATGATGATCAGTACACAACAGTGTATAGATATGATGATCAGTACACCACAGAGTACATATGATGATCAGTATACGACATCGTACTGAGCATGCGCTATTTCTTTTCTATTTCGAGAGAGACAAACGAGAGAAAATTTCCCCTTGGAACCCTCAGTTCCGACCCCGCCAATTTCGACCTGTCCTGATGTGGGCCGCTCGAGCCTAGTTGACGAATTTGCGCCGGCTGCTGACAGCGCGCTGCCAGCTCCTGCCCAGCGGCTGGCGGGAGCGACAGGGGGCAATCACGGCCCCGGTGTCCCTCTACGAGTCTGTCGGGTGGCCAGTCTTGTGCACGAGGACGTCGAGTGGCCAGTCTTGTGCACGAGTACGTCAAGAGGCCAGTCGCATGTACGAGTACGTCAAGTGGCCAGTCCTTTGTACGAGTCTGTCGAGAGGCCAGTCGCACGTACGAGTACGTCACGAGGCCAGTCACATGCACGAGTACGTCAAGTGGCCAGCCACATGTACGAGTACGTCACGAGGCCAGTCGCATGTACGAGTACGTCAAGTGGCCAGTCTTATCTACGAGTACGTCAAGTGGCCAGTCTTATGTACGAGTACGTCAAGTGGCCAGTCTTATGTACGAGTACGTCAAGTGGTCAGTCGCATGTACGAGTACGTCAAGTGGTCAGTCGCATGTACGAGTACGTCAAGTGGCCAGTCTTATGTACCAGTACGTCGAGTGGCCAGTCTTATGTACCAGTACGTCGAGTGGCCATGTACGAGTTGTAGTGAAATAGAAGCTGTGCTCGTACATCAAGTCATGCCAGTATGGCGGCAGCTCGACCTACGAACACCTTACCGCTCACGATAAACGCGCCATACGAGCAAAAAAATCGTCAGGAAAACCGTTTCCACCAACGAATTAAGTTAATTGGAAAATTTTTAATTAAAAGTCAGAATTAATTTGAACGTGGAAACGAATTTTAGGACAAATGTTTGTTTGCATGGGGATTTTTTTCTAACCCTACTAAAAATCGGCGCAGCAACAGCCAGGCACCAAAACTGGAAGAGAAATAAAATGTGACGTAAATTGTTGAGTGAACACAATGGGGGATTGTAAAAACTCTGATTACTTGCAATGGGCGTCGGTATAAAACACTATGCAACTTCTGTTGCGTTTAATCAATTACTAAATAAATGAAGCGAGCGGAATAAAATCATCACCCTGAGCTAGGGAAAATCTCCTTTGTAAATAGTCATAAGTTTTGCCCATCGTTTTTGAGACAATCGGACGGGATTGTTTTTTTTTGGCTCAAGATAGTAGATAACATTTGATCGTCATTTACAGCACTTATAAATATGCTTTTACTGTTTGTCGAATTATCACAGTTAGGATGAAGAATTCTGCTGTTAAGGTAACATAGAATTTTGTTCTGTTGGAAATTTTTTATTTGGACGCTAATTTACCCGCAACTTTGGTACTCGACTTGAAAATTGGCGACGCTTATTTTGACATTAGGATTAACTGGAGGAGTTGGTAAGCTGCAGGCTTCGCCGCCCTCATTAATTTCAATGGAACTTATTCGGTGACTGATGGACTTTATAGAGGGCTGAAATGGAATACAGAGTTACGGGTGACAATTCCTAAATTCCGCTTTGGTTAATATTAATTTTCTACGTAACTACAAGAAGGGATAGAAAACTTAGCCAGTGCACCTTCATTACGTGTTACATGTTGCAAAAATAAGGATGAAGATACATTAAGTAAATTAGTTTCGGATGTATACTGATTTTATACAGAAACCTAATCTGATTTGTTTCATTCACAAGTCATCGGAAGTCTTGATGAAGCTTAAATTTCCGTGCATATTCAAAAACGGGGAACCTCGGTAACCGAGCACGAAGATGGACGAATTATCGCGAAACTTCACTCTTTCTGCAGCGACGAAAATGCCTCTGCGTCAGGGGATCGAGGTTGTCAGTTAGAATTTGGTTGGCAGTGGCAGTGCTCTGTAGGAAAACTGGATTCCAATGCCAGTCTTCATTGGGATTTTTTACAATCTCGAAGATTATTGGCTCAACTCTGATGTCATTTCAACTTGGAAAGAAGCAATTGGCCATGGAGACATCTGCTGATCTGCTGCTGTTTGGAATAAAGGTTCGAGGTTCGCTTATTGAGATGTCGGGGTGAGCCGCAATCAAATTTTGTTCAGCAAGAAAGCCCGGCGAGCTTTTTATTCATCGATGAAAAAAGTCGAAAAATGAGAATACGTGACACCAATCTCTTTACTTATGACAAGAATAAAACGCAAATGGAGCACTAGAAATTTAACAGAACAAAATTTAACATAAAACGTAAATGTTACTCTCATTTTTTCACTTATAATTTTCAAGATAATGCAAAACGATCCATCGGATTAAAAAACCTCTCGCACAAGAAACTGAAATACCGGGCTGCAGTGTGGACTGTGTTTCTTCAAAAATCGTAAGTGAAATCTTCTATACGTTACTTTTCATTCACTGCATCGTCTCGTGCGCTGGTACGAGCGAGCTAGGCTTCGCTCGGAGCTAACTCATGTTCTGGAGAAACGGTTTTGGCGAATTTCTTGGTGAAAAAGAGGCGCGCACGATGCCCATCGAGAAATTAGTGCTTTGTTCTGTGTTGGGCACGGTTCCAGCGAGTGAGTAGAACGGCATTGCGTTTGTATCAGAGAGACTTAACAATAGAGCCTCAGTTAAAGCTCTTGCATATTGTAGCAGTGAAATCTTTCATTACTTTGAGGATACGTGAGAAAGTTCTTGCTGTTGCAGGCGACTTAAGATCGGTTAATATTCTTACCGGATTGACGGCACGACTAATCGGATTTAAATTTCGAAAACACAGTATTCAATTTTCAAGTACTGATCGATGTTGGAATACAGCATCATACAGACTTAAACTCAGACCCTTCGTGTCCCAGTTCAGTTAATCAAATATGTATCAAAACAGTGAAATCAAATTTGAAAAGTACAGGTTCAATTACTCACAAGTTCATAGGCAGTAGAAAGTTTCTTTGATCATTATTTTCGTGACCATTATTTTGATCATGAGGAGATCATTCGGGATCGTGACCATAATAATGATCACGAGTTGAGAGACCAAGAGGACTTCTTCGATCATTATTTTCAGAGGGCCACCCCATACAATTGGGTCACAACTCACAATACTCGTTTGGCAGATGGGCTCTACCTTCTGAAACGACAGCTCAGGAATCAGCGATGCGCGCTGTTAAATTCTCGTCTCCTCTCTTGTTTCCAGTGGTCCTGAAATCTGTCCTTCAGCTCTCATGAGGCTGACGTCGTCCGTTCAAAGTGCTCACTAATGCGCGGCCTACGGCGAGCGGGCGCGGTCATTACAGGACGGGATGAGCGAAATGCGGTCGTTTATTGTCCATAATAGACGCTCGAACTAAGCTGAGGGGGAAGAGAAAATCAACAGGGATGTTATGAGGCCAAACAGGAGTGATTAGTGTGCAGATGGTGAGCACCAACAAGGTTGTAACCTACATCTCGGCTCAGTACGAGGGTGGCAGTGAGGACTTACGAAAATATTGTGGAGTGTCGCTACACGTGTCTTTGCATGAATGCAGCGAAACATGATTTCAACCTTTTTAGGGGAGTCTGTAGGTAATTTCATAAACTTAAGTTCTACGAAAAAATATCAATTTTGACGCATATAACAAGTCAGATTTCAAAGAGAGAGTCTGACTAGTCTGTAAAAGTGAGTAAAATTCGCCTGCAACACACTGACAAAATACGGCTTTGCACTGCTGTGTGCCCTGAGATGCTCAAAGCTCTATGCCCGGAACATTTTTTCTTCGCTTCCTCTTATTCACTTAGTTGCCACGAGGGAATAAACTAGGGAGTCATTTTGCTGCCCTGTTAGAACTGTGAACTCCGCGCCTGCTACATTGTTGGAGGCTTTAAACTGGTGACGTCTGGAGGAGTCTTCAAAGCGGCGACGCTAAGTCTTCTTGATGAAGTATTTTTCTGCGCATATAAATTGCTCTAAAATCTTGGTGGGTTATTTGGACATGTAAATTGTGTCTCTCCTGAAGCCGGCTCGCCATGTCATTTCTTATATGATTGCATCAATGTGCCGAATGCAAATTACATGAGCTAAACAAATGTTTAACATTTTCGCTTTAGAACAGCAGAACCTCTCCAACCCCATGAGACTGACAGCAGCAGACCGATTTCTGGGCTCAAAGAGACAAACGTCAAGTGGGAGTTGCTCTTGGGCTTTTGGAAAGTGGTCGTGCCAAAGCAGCTGGTGAAGAAGGCGCTTCTGAAATAAAGAAAAGAAATTCTCACTGCTAATGAGTCAGCAGCCTCTAGCTGACCCGCAGACTTCACGAAGTAGGCATTTTAAGTACAACTCAAAGGCAGCGTTTCAATGCGCCGAAGATAAAGAGGAGCCTGAGGCGTCAAGAGCTCCTCAAGACGCTCAGTAAGAAGGACGCTACATAAAACGGTTTCATCGTAACGCCTCCCGACTTCCCAGGGGATTGGAAGGCAGAAATTTAAGCGCAGGTGGTAAAGCCTCGAGGGAAAACGAAAGAAAATTGCGTATCCTTATAGGATTTTTCAAAGTTTGTAGTCTTGATAATCATTTTCAAAAACTGCGGAATGAACGAGCCTCTACGTTAGGTGTGCGTGTCTTGCCATATGTACTGTATTTACTGAGCATTGAACACTGCTGCCACACTATGATGAAAAATATTCATTTATTCAAGAACTGTATTGGAATGGGATTTATAATACAATGTTGTATCCAGAAAGACTCCTTTTTTATTTTTAACTGCTACTTAACCCTGGAAGGAACACGCGTGTTGTATGATATGTATGCATGTCAATGCATTCACTGTACGCTCTCGCTGCTTTGTTATGACTCTACGAGAACTGGAATGCTCAAATTTGCGAATTATTCTTAGAAAATATCGCTTTACGAGTCACAACTATACAGCCTTTAAATAAAAAATTATGATAGTCGGAAAATTATGATCATCGGTTCGCTGTGCAGGTGTGAGAGCGTCTTGGAACGGAGGGCCAGAGAGCAGTTGTAGCGTTTTCCAGTCTCGCTCAAAGTCGTCATAATGAAACATTCATGAATTGGAAACATTTCGTCTTGCAACTAATTTTTGCTAGTAAATGCGTTTTGGCAGATGTGTGCGTGTCCTAAAACTGTCACATATGCACTCAGTTATACGTCCTGTGATGTTTTATAGTATGTATGCGTGTCCTAAAACTGTCACATATGCACTCAGTTATGCGTCCTGCGATGTTTGGAGCATTGCGTGCGATGTGTTTTAGAGCATTGTGTCTCACGACGGTCGAAGTACTGCCTATCGCCAAGTTCAGGATTTACTTTGCATTGGGTAAGTTGCAGAATGAATCGGATTGCAGTTTGCAAAGTTGAAACGTATGAGGACGGTAGTCAAGTTAAATGATTAGAATATTGTAATATCAAATCATGGTTTGCAAATGTTCTGTAAAATTTGTCAAGAAAAATTAATTAGTTCAACTAATGTGAGATTGAATGAAAACAATTTCAAAAAGACTATTGATTTAGGGAAGGACTCCCTCCATTTTGCAGAAATTCAATCGCGTCATACACAAAAAGAAACGAAAAAGGAATTCATGTGACGTAAAATAAAAACGAAATGAATTATACTTCACGTAGGTATTCCATTTCACATTACTCCATTGCTCCTCGGGTGAACATTCCAGAAGTATACCTTATATCACAAAATTTGTTCTGTTCACTCGACCGTCAAGACGCGTCCAAGTGGAAGAAAATCACTAAGAAAGAGCAAAAGCTAAAGCGCACAAGCCGTTCATCTCCCTTTTCGCCTCCCCAAATTCTTGTACTCCCATGCACGTTACCGCGTGCATCACATTCTCGTGTACACCACCTTTTTTAGGACCCGACAGACGATGCAAGTTCATCCCGCAAGTTCCCTTGGTATGTTCACCACTGGCAGAGTGCCTGCAGTGCTGCAAAAAAGAGGCCGAGCCTATTGCCAATAAATCTGCCAGCAGGCTGACAGCCTCAATCATCTGGCATAGTGCGTGTCAGCACGGCGTCGCGCTCAGCCCTGCGTTCTGTAGGCATAAAAAGGCGCCGTTCAAGACGATGTTTCTGCATGTGGGGTCGCCGATGACACTCCAGACAAAACTTCCGGATTGGTCTTTACGGCGTGTAAAGACTAGACTCTTCTAAAAACTACGTTCAGCTTAGTTTCACGGCGTTTTTGGTTTTTCCAATGGGAAAAACGTTCGGTGTTCAAGTTGTGACTTAAATTGAATGCCTGCTATTACTACTTTAAGCGTTTTGAATTCGGTCGGTACAGTATTTTTTACCTAAGCACACGCATTATGCGGTGACATCCAGACTCATACTCAACTTCACAGCAATAAGAAAAAATTGAGCATATCATTCATCGAAAAAATTACCGCGAGAAATTTAGAATTAAATTTAACTGATGGTGAAATACGATCTCCGCAGCAATGCAAAGTTGAGAAAAGATGACGCATCAAATCACAATGCAACTTTTGGTTTGCTCTTTGCAGTTTGTATCAGGGTAATAAAACTCTTTATTAGTATTTTACAAAGTTTTCAAATGAATTGTTTATTTTAGCTAGAATGAAACGATCACTTTATGTGAGGTCACTTTCTGGTAATTGACTGTTGAAACGCATTTTTAGTGCAATTTCTCATCAACGATATTTATCAAGGAATTGACCGATAGAGTAACATGTCAGATATTCTGCGTTTATCTCAACTTGAAAGAAGTTATTCTGTTGTAAATATTTACCAAGGAAGTTTGCAAAAATCAGCAGTCAGGGTGAAAACTTTTGACTGATGAGGTAAGTTGCGTGATAATTTTTGCAGTTCATTATAAAATCATAGCGTTGTCAAGTGCGGCTTTCTTCCTTGTCGACGACAAAATTCGGTTTCATATACGCGTTCAATTTGCTATGGAGTCCTGCCCCAAGGACCTGATGAAGTGTAGGTACAAAAGTAGGCTTCGAATGGCTGTTCATTTTCTGAGACTCGCACTCAATTTTGGTACAAACCGGAAGGAAAAAGTTCTTGAACATTCGTCCTTCAAAGTCGTAGTTCTAAGCAAACGAAGGTAAAATGATGCAGCTGGAGATTGTTTCGGTATAGGATTGAAAAGAAGAGTTTTTGCGTCCTCTAATTTTATGTTAACATCTATTTTGAACAACCAGTTCTACTTGTCCAAGAAGATTCAACATCCGATTCAATTGCCTAATAATAGAATTTACTGACCCATAGATGAATTTAGATTGAGGAGCATAACACATTATAGTAAGTAAACAGTGTTCGTGATGTCTTAGCAAAAATTAAAGTGCATACATTTAACCAGGAACGAAAAATGCCTGCGTGAATGGAAGAGTTTACCCGAGTCAAAGGCTCGTATTGATCAGGCGAAAAGTTCTCACAGGCGTTAATAAATAACTGTTTCTCCCGACAGGTGTGTTGAAGACCACATGGTATTTTCTGGTGATTATTGTAATTTTTTCCCCATGTAAGAGTATACTAGCAAAAGGTCGATGTATATCGGGCGAGGTAAAGGGAGGACGAGTAAACTCTTTTAAAGTTTTTATTTAAAATAAAAAAAATTAGCGAGTCTGGTCGTCGAAAATTGAAGATTGAGTTGACTTTTTTTTAGTTACCTCCCTATAAACGAAGAAGAGATTGATGAGAATAACTGAACCACACGTAGGAGCGTACATCTCAGCTAAATTGATAAGAAATGCAACCAATTGGAGAACAGAAGCTTTCGTGTTCTCAATTCTGTCTTTTCTGCCTGAGCTTCCGGACACCGAAGCCATCTCTGTTAGAGTTCAAAAACTTCCGAGAAGTCCGGAACAATTTCAAGTAATTCATCCTAGTTTGCAAGTATCCAAGTATCCAATAATTCATCTTTGTTCGAAAGTATCCATGTATCCAGTAATTCATCCTGGTTCGCAAGTATCCAAGTGTCCAGTAATTCATCTTTGTTCGCCAGAAACTCGTAAGCGCAAAACGTACGACCGAGTCTCAATTTAGCTCGTCTATGAATAGGCACAGAGCTCAAACTGTATTTACTGAATTCATATCCTGGATCTATTTCCAAGCAGTAGGAATATGCAAAATGTTTGTGCGGAATGCCTAATTTGATTTATTTATGTTACATAATTCTTAGAGAACACCTGGGTATAATTTTGGAAATAGGGGTATAAGTTTGTTTGTACTCAGAGCCCTCTCTGTTCTGTCAACGCATACAAATATTTAAATTTGTTTTTATGATTAATGACTAAGTTACGGTAGTTACTTGAAGTGAATGAGATCGATGACTCAAATGATGACAGGTGTTCCAATAAAAAAAATATCCTCAGTAATTTACCAAGCATTTTTTTCTGGAAAATCTCTCCAGAAACTTAATGTATACACTGAGTGAGGATTAAAATCGGGTACTTGAGTTACTTCAAGCACCTTAACAGTGCCATCGAAGCTAGTTTCGCTACCCACGAGTTTATTTAGAACACACCTCGTTGATAATCGGGAAATGTGCTTGTAAATTATGTGAGAGGCATAGCCTCCCATTAAAAAATCATAGAGAGGAAAACATTTAAACAATATTAAATTCACGGAGAGTAAATAATTGCAATATATCGTTCATTAGGAATGTTTAATTGAACATTTTCAACTCCATACTGCACTAATGAAAATAATTATTCAATAAATTAATTATGTAGATGCATGAACTAGCATCAAAACAGTATGAGCTCGTTGGAAGCAAGACTAAATTTCCAATCAATTAGGCATCGTACAAAATAGATGCTGTTGAATTAGCAGCGCTACCTATGTTATGAAAGCCATTATCTGCGAGCGATTAGAGATATCTCGTACAGTACTACATTAGCATGAATGAATTCAATTAAATGAAAAACATGCAATTTGGGCAGCTCCATGGAGCTTCTTATCTAAGCATCCGAATATTGCTCGATCTATATTATGCCTTTTTTTCTGTGTTGTTATTTCCCAAAATTATGTAACACAGCCTCGCCCACACCTCAGCGTTCATATGTACGTGGTCAAGCCACCATGGGATTCGATTGTTTGGATGTGGAATGCGTCAGGGAAGAAGGATTTTGAAATTCGATACAGTTTCGTTGAGCTTTTGGAAAAATCCGAGGTCAGACACGTCTGCCGCAACTGTTTGTAGCTAACAAACTTTTTTTTTCGAACCCTACCTTTGCAATAGCGTTACTGAAGACCAAGATCTATCGGACTGACATGTAATGATGTATTACGTTAATTTAAAGGAATGGCTGCAAGGCGTACAGGTAGGAATAAGAGTACCTTTAAATGTGTGTGTTTTTTTATAGCGTACCAGCTACGAGCAGCTGCTGTAGAAGGGCTTTTCATAACGGCAAGGGCAATGAAATTTGAGTGGTCCAAGCTGCATGACGGAGCGACCAGCCCTGAATAATAAACATCAACTCAGGCAGGCACACAATTCAGCGTTACAATGGCCGAGAAGAAACTAAGATTTATCGAGCCTAAAAAGTGAACTTGCAACAAACCTATATTTTATGAGAAGTTCATGCAAGCAGACAACTTTCTTCTCATGGGAGGTAAATCCTCAGAGATCTTCACGGATGAGGTATTCTTTTTCTGCGATGCCAACAGTTCAAACAAAGCTAAACGGAATTAGCAGCTTCCTGTGATAACAAACGCAAGGAAACTAGTCGCGAGGGATGTGTAGAAAAAGGTGGCTTTGCACGGAACTTGGCGTATTATATATCTGAGAAACGTGAATAGCGGAGACAAATGTTTGAGCGTTTGCGGAATTGTTGAATTGTCTGCTTTCCCTGTAAGGACGAATCGACCCGTTTTTACCTAACTCGAATTTTCCACCCCTGAACAATTAAACTCGTCACTCGTTCAATTTAAAACGAAATGAAAAACTATGGACACGATTTCACCCTCGTTATCTTGACCTCTCTCGTGCAAGCTAACCCTGCCCGAGTATACTCACACACTTTGAGCAAATAAAGTCGTTTCAATATTTTATGTTTTGAACAGAAAACTTATTTTGAAAGGGCTTCTAAACTACCAAAGGTCGTAGTGCGGGATTTAGTGATTCAGGTTATTACTCAGAGGAATCCAACGCATCGTACCTATTCTGGTTGAGTGTTCATGGGGCTCAAGGCAAGGTAGCAAGGGACGTGATAATATTTTTCCATCTTTCAAAAATATCTTTACTGAGGGCTTACTAGTAGGAAGGCTAAATTCGAATTGGTTCGAAAAACAGAAGATTAATTAAAATAAGAATTTAGGACTAAACTACATGCATCATTTCTATCGCCCCACCACTGAAATGCCGGAGGCTGTAGGGGCAATTCCTTTCTTAAATCTAAAATGTTCTTCCTAAAGTTCTAACGATGTCAAGGTGCTGTCATCCCCCATTCGGGGCGCCAGCGGGAAGATTTCTGAGGCTCGTGCTATTCTTGAGCAGCCTTAGCTGAGCTGGGGAAATTCTGACCCACTCAAACACCGCAGCTGACATAGTTAGTTTATTTCTAGGCCACAGTCAAGCCTAAAATTAGATGATGATAGTGCAATGTGAATCAAAAGTTTTCATGCATAGGAAGACGCATCATGAGGATTATTTTGCGCTTCAGAAACCCTAGAAGATGCCTTTGACGAATGGGCACTCAATTATGCAACGATACGTAAAGCAGAGATACGAGGTATAGGTCCTTTCAGTTAGAACTTATCATTAACGTCATCATAAGCATAACTGCAACTGTGTCACAGCGCGTTCACCAACAGTAGCAAACAAGCAAATACATAAATCTCCTTGAAACGATGGATATGGTTAAGAGCATATTATGTAATTGAAAACTGTTGTCCAACATAAATGATTGTTTTTCTAATGTATGGGAACACATGGTCTTCCTTATATATACATACGAACACGATGCCAAACAATAAAAAAATATTGGCACTGAAAGTTCTCAACCTGATATGCCTCGAACTTTTTTTTCTGAAATTGTATGTGAAATTACGCCGGCCATCAGCAGGAGCCTGGCACAACTCTGCAACCCAACGGCAACGCTGCCCACTTAATACTTTCTAGTTCAATTTTAATGGCTGTACTCGGTATGAATGAGGTAATGTAGCTGAAAAATTACAATGGAAGTGAGGTACGAGATGAATGAGATGGATGACTCAGGTGATGACAGGTACTCCAAGATGAAAATAAGCGCAGAAACTTACAACGAATTTTTGCTCAGAATACCTCTCCAGAAACTTAGAACACATATTGCGTCAGATTTAAAATCAGATGCTAGAGTTACTGAAAGTACCTTAATATTGCTACGGAAGCTAGTTTTGAAGTTCACAAGAATTTTTAAAACACACCTCGTTGATGCTCTGAAAATGGGCTCGTAAATCATAGCCCGAATTGCCGAGTTCGTTTTTTGTTCTCGGAACCTTGCCAGCAACGATCACTCACTGGCCTGCAAGGTTGGTTCAAGAAGAATGAATATTTCCAACTGGAGGTTCTTCACAAACGGAGCTGCAGATGCGTGAGACGAAAGAGTAACTATTTCTTGCGCCAGTAGAGCTCAATTTTTCCATAATAAATTCATAATTGATCTTCGTAAGGAAGCGAAATTAATTGGGATATGGACCTAGAATTTTGAATTTTGTTAACGTAAACATTTTCAGGCCGCCGATGGAGCTCTTTTTAATATGTGGAGTTTTTGTGTCAGGTAAAAATCCTCAATGAAGCAAGCACGAAACTTTGCTTCAATTTGAGTTCTGAAGAATTTTCTAGTCCTTTCTTGCCTGAAACTAAAAAAGTCCCGATCTGGTGCTTCCCACATCCCACATGAGAACTTCAGATTTGTTTAAAATAGAAAATCAAAGTACATTTTTCCAATTTCATTATTGATGTGCAGAAGCCTCTTAACACAACTGAAACTTATGAAGCTTCGAGAAAGTCTATTAAATATTAAAAAGTCAGAAATTTCGGTGCGCCAAAAATGAGTGCATGGAAATACGAGAGCGCTACCCTCTTCAGCTTCGGTAACTCGCTACTCAAAGCCAAATGAAGGACCCGCCATTCTATTTTTCTCTTGTATAAAAACACCACTCGTACAAAACCCGATTTCAATAAGGTCAGGTTTAGTTCAAAGCTTTGATTCAAACAGTCCTCTCAATGTTCAATCATACTGAACAAAGCTACGCGTGTCCGGTCTGTACGCATGATATCATCGGCATACTTCTGCACTATTTGACCCTAACGAGACGCGTGGCAGGTGTCTACGCATGATATCAACGGCATACTTCTGTACTATTTGACCCTAATTGGTACCGAAAACTCTTATCTTACATACCTTATCTTCAAAAAACTTTCGAAAGTAAAAACTATTTAAATGAATTCACACAATTTTATTACTTAATAGCCCCTGCAGATTTTTTCCTATTGAGATACCATAAAGGGAAGGCTTACATCAATATGCCTTAGACTTTTCATGAGTGAAAAACATCATCGAAGAAATCAGTAGAATAACTCCAGACATTTTGGAAGAAGTCATAGAATACGCTTGTGTTTGAATAATAATGGAGAATATTTAGAGGATATCATATTTAAATACTAACATTTTCAGACTTTCATTTTATATGTAACCTATTTTTGTAGCTGTATTAGTTGTTGTGTAATGAATGTTCAAAATGGTGAAATGACTTTTACGCCACGCTGTACTTAAAACTTTAACAGGATACAAATTCTAGTTAACAAAGTAAGATTGTAAAAGAAAGTATCGAATTCAATTAGTAGAAGGTTTCTTATACACTTAAATCATTTACACAGGGTATTAAAAAACGTGATCGAACTTACAATATATAATTGTAGGGATAAAAGTACAATTAAATTGTATTGATATATGAGACGTTGAAGTACATGATAGTATCTATGGCATCTAGAATACGGTTGCCTAAAATATAACAAGCTCAGCTGCCTTTTTTTAAACGCCCTTTAAATCTGGGAACAAACCTGCTCACGATTATTAAGGTGTTTTTCCGGTCACATAACATCTTAATTACATGTAAAACACTAGATATTTCGAGATGAGAAATTAACTTGGTTGGGCATAGAATTAGACGGTTAGTCACTGATGAGGCGTCGACGGCTGAGAATACGTTAGGCCAAAAGTCAAAGAAGTCTCAGAATATGTACGGAAGGGAATAGTTCAGCAATAGTTCTCAAGGGATATCGTACGGAAAGATTTTTATAGAGGTTAAAGTGCCATACTCCTCAGTCGGTTTGATTATTCGAAGCCTAAGGAATATGGCTCGACTGTTGACTTGCCATGATCAGTTGCTCCACGGAAGATTGATCGTCTGTCTCTTAAACTTTTAACGAAAATCAAAAGTAAGCCTTTGGGATTAGCAAAGAGTTAGAAAGTAATCCGAAAGCTTCCGGGACACAAGTGCGTAAAATTACCATCAGTAGAGAACTTCAAAGCAATGAAATCAAATGTTTCACACCCGTATAACTACCACGCTGCTCAAGAACCTCGATGCAAGTCGTCTAAGCTTTGTAAAACACCACTTGGAGAAAGCACATGTGCTTTGGAAGACTGTTATTTGGTCTGATGAAGCCAAGATTGAGCGGTTTAGTCGTACCTCTTCTCATCACGAGTGGAGGACGCAAGGAACAGCCCATGAGAGGCGTAATGCCATCCCAGCTGTGACACAGCGTAACGGTTTGGGGTCATTTCACAGCACACGGCACTGATGCACTTCCTATCGTTGATGGAAGGCGGCTGGGCGATGTACTGTCACATATTGGAGAAATGTCTCATTTCAAACGCAGAGCATTGATTGCAAACACGCAAATGGAAGTTTTGCAAGATAACGATTCTAAACATGTTGTAAAATCAACATCTGATTGGTTTTGGAGAAGAAAATAGATGATGTTCCGTGACCAAGCTAATTCCCGGACCTCAATCCTATTGAATAACTTTTGGGAACACTGAAGATGAATGTTCACTGGAGAAGTCGATGAATCTTGAAGAGCTGAAGAAAATATGCACTGAAGAGTGGGCTCATATACCAGCACAAGTTTACGAATACTTAATTTTATCACATGAATCTCTTTCTTTTGACGTAACTCCAACAAAGGTAAATATTTAACGTAGGAATTTGTTTTGATCGAATTCTCTTGTCCTGTGCCAAATATGTTTTGTGTGCGTATGAGACAATGTACTTGAAAAGGGAAAATTTTGTTCAATATTGTCACTCTATATTAATAAATGTATATTCTTTGCGAGTTCTGTTAATGTTGGCCCGCTAGAGGTTTGATAAAAATGAATTCTGATACGAACAATTATTTCTGTATCCCAACCTCACATTCCCAACCAATTTCGAGCTTGTTTTTGTGCACTCGAAACTGTTCCCTGGAGAAATACACTAGTCCCTGGGATTGAGCAGGAGATCGGTGCCATTAAACGACAGGTTTATTTTCTCATCTCTTTCTTATTCCGCGCTTCCTTCAATTCCTATGAAACGGATATTTTTTGTGCAATTTGATGCTCGTTCTAATTGATATTTCTCTAAGCGAGAAGGACTGTAGGGCGGTTGTTTATGGGAACTGATCTAGCGATCTATGCTGTGGACGACTACAGAACTGTTATTTACTGGACCGGTCTTGCGCTTTATGAGAGGGACGACCGCAAATCAATTGTTAACTGGAACCAATCTAGTGCTCTACGCTGGGGACGACTGCAGAGCGGTGGCTAGCTGAAGCCGATCTAGTAAATCATGAAGGAAATAAGGGTAATCAAGGAAAGTCTACGGTGAACGCAACGAACATTTAATTATCATTTAAAGCAATACTTATTGTTGAAACAAATAGGTAGCACCCAAAAACCGATGGGATGCCTATAAAATACAAGAAGCATCGACGTTAAAAGTAAAATTTAAAACATGTGCTAGGGCATAGTCCTTGTTTCACCTTTTCCCCCAAATTCACTTTGTTTTTTAGCCGCAGCTCCTTACTTTCGACCAGTAACTGGTTCCTCTCTGTATAGCCGATCAGTTCTTCACTGTCCTGCTCACAGGAGTCTGTGTGCTCATCTCTGTTGCTTTTACGTGCGCTTAGTGTTCATTGGAACAAAAATACAGCCTTAAGATATACATATTGTCTTACGGTTAGTGTTTGTTTCACACCAATATGTAACGTGACGGTGTCTTCGAGGGAAGGTACATACAGTATGAAAAGAAGTTAAACTCTAATAAAATAAGGACAGTATAAACTTAAGCGATACGTGTGAAATATGTTTAAAAACAAAGTACGTAGTTCAGTTGCGTATAAAATATTGCTGCCAAAATTATTTTTTAAATCACATTCAAATGGATTTTTCTTTTACAAGGTCGAAGAAGTCTTGATTCCAAAGATTGATGTGACCAAAGAACTAGAGAATAACCATAAAAGACTTCTAAAACTGTCCCATAATCAGAAAGGAATCTCTGTCTCCGAAATGGCATTCCATGTTGAGCTTTTCCAAATGATACAATATTGTCAATTTCTTAACCCACGTACACTTTCGTTTAGAATTTGTCGTCCGAAAATATAAGGAATTATTAGCTTTTTTGGATGGTCATTCCAACTATCACAATTGATTGCACTTCATAGTCGGGCGACGAAGTAAACCTCTGAATGTAAATCCTTTTTATTGTTCAACTGATTTTAAATTTTTAATATTAACTTCACACAAAGAATGGGAATCAGTACTGCTTGCTTTTTGGCCCACTTTCCTGAAATTTTCCCTTTTACTGAAAGTTGTTTGCTCTTTGCACGCAAATCCGCTCTTTCTGAATTGATATCTCGCAGTTCCAGATTAAATTCCCAAATGGGGAAGAATTTGTGAAGTAGTCAAATAATGTTAAAGTACAAAACTTCGTTTCGCAACATAATTTGAATTATTGAATAATGAAGTCTAAAAATGTGACTCTGAAATAACTCTTTAATTGTATACTCTACATATTTTTTACACTCTAATTTATATGAAAAGGTAAGAGCAAAAACCACAGGACGAAGCATTTTAA